>JAQGAZ010000589.1:0-53365 GCA_034692225.1 Polydesmus complanatus | reverse complement strand
AAATCGATTTTCCTTAAAAATTGACATAGTTATTAATTTTTCAAAACTATACTTTATCTTTACGGACACTATATAAACAGTGATTCGATCGACATTAATTTAACACTTGCGTGCGTATTTAACGCTCTGTAAAAGATGAAAGGCGAAACGCGTGCCAATTGTCTCTTTAAAACCCAAAACAAAAAAATCCTTCCACATTAATTGATAGGAGAGGTTTTAGACGCGTTTCCAAATTTTTTTTCTTCTCCATTTTTTGATATTTAAACCTGAATAGTAATTCGAATTAATTTATGCGTTTTTTTTTTATTATTATTATAGATGTCGGAGCCGGATGACTTAACAGCGACATCGATGACTGACGGAAATGCCATAATGGGTCATCACGGAAATGATGGGGGACCTATGATGACAACTAGTAATGGGGATTTATCAACTGCAGCGACAAATATATTAGCACAGGATCAGAATAAGAAAATGGCATCTTCATCCTCATTACTGAACCGTCAAACAGCAGCCGCAGCTGTCTCTTCATCGACCACATTTAATAGTTCAAGCAGCAGTTCAAGTAGTAGTAGCAGTCGTGTTGCTTCTACTTCAGAAGCCACTTCACACGCTTCATCTACGAAATTTAGCGCACAGAGATCTCAGGTATCAATCAGCACTTCATATTTCTTCTTCTCTATTTCATTTTTCATTAGTTGATATTTATTTATGCATATTTTTTTTTGATTTTTTAGCAAATGACTCATTCTCGGTCCAACGAGTTGAAAAAATTTATTGGTGGCGCTCAGCGTGTGAAAAATAGTGATAGACTCTCTCATCTTCCGCTAACTTCCGATGATAGTTTACCGGTATCATTAATTTCAAATGTTGGTGCGGGTGATGTGGCTCCATTATTAAACGGTGTCAGTGTAGTTAATAATAGTTTGGGAAACGCGATGAACTCTGCATCTACGGTACAGTCGTCCTCTTCATCGTCTTTCGAACAGACATCGGCAACTAAAGTGAAAGTAGTTCAAGACGGTGTTTCCAGAGAAAAAGTTGAAGCTCGAAACCTCGGACATCAAAAAATACAGACGAACGATATGAGTTTTGAAGCTTCGCACGCGAAAGCGGCGGTCAAAGAAAAACTGCAAACAAATAGTATTACAGCTGAGAAAATGGCAGCTGTTAGCGAGGTCAGTAGTTCTGTTTATATATATTTTTTATATTTAATTAATTAAGGATACGGTTTTTTAAAAGGGTTTTTATGATATTTGTTTTTACATTACATGTACATTATTATCTTGAAATTCATTTTCCATCCCTTTTTTTCTACGTGATGGTAATGTTTATTATTTTAGTTTGCAAATTTCGAAAATTTTTATTTTGAAAACAAGAACTAAAGTTTTTCATTTTATTTGTTTATTTTACTTTAGTTTAGGGAGGAATGCTTAATGTGTACAAATTTAGATTTTTATTTGTAAATGTTTAGTGTTAAAATTTAGAAAGATCTATTTTGAATCATTTCCATCATCGTATCATCATTAGCGATGAAGTTGAAGCTGAAATCGAAGTTGTAGTCTAGGGGAAAAAAATGATGAGGTAGAGAGAGAGAGGTGCCATAATATGAGATCACAGTATGAAGTCATATAGTTGAAAAAAAGTGAAGCAAATAGTTTATTTTTACTGTACAGTTTTTAGAAGTGGGATTTTTTTTTCTTTCACGGTTTGTTACGAAAAACGTTTAAGATGAGTCGATCACTAGAACGTGAACACAAAAGCTATATTTAGCAACATTTCTTCTTAAAAACATTTCCCCACTGCATCTGGTTATATGAAGTGAGAGTTTGGCAAATCTTATTTGTTAAACGCAGTTCAAGAGAAGGAATTTATCAGCATCGTCTAGAAGAATTCTGTTCAGTTGCATAGAGGAAGGACACTTGAAATTGTTGGTTTTGTTGTGATAAGAGTTATTTTATTTCCACGTTTGAAAGAATGAAAGGTCGTCGTTTTCCTCCTCCACCTGTGCCTCGACGGTCAGGTTCGGTAGGGATTACACATCAAAACTCGGTGCCTAATTCTCCGATTATCACGATGCCCATGTCTCCGCCGCCGCCGCCGACTCCCACATCGGCGCAAACTCCGCTCTCAGCTTCAACTTCGACTACAACGATGCATCGAATGATGGAACGTAGAGCATCACAAGAAGCTGTCTGTGGCTATCAGGTCTATTCAGATAATTAATGATTTGCGCATATAAATTAGGGATGAGCATGATACAAATACCTTGGTGTCTTCAATAATTATTATGAGCTCAAATTTGTATACAATGTACTGTAATACATGTTTGCTCATGACAATAATTAATTTTTAAACGTAGTTAAAAACTTTATTTATTGAAAGAGTGGAAAAAATTGCTAAATATAATTCGAAAATAGTCAAATCCAAATTTTCTTTCGAAGTAATAGTCAAACTATGACTTGTATAGTATGCTTTTCGATTTTTATGAGAAATAATAAATTATTTAAATAATAAAATGCCATTATTTAATTGCATCAAGGTAAAGTTTAGTTTAAAAAAAAAAAAAAAGTTTTTTTTATAAATAAAGGTACGGTAGCAATTATGAGAAATAAATGACATCTGAGTGGGAGAGTTTAGCACGCACTACGCAAACAAAGTATTGTACATGTACAGTACAAATAACTTAATACCGGTAATATAAAACAATACCGTAACGCAAATCTTTTTTTTTTTTTTAAAAAAAGCGCAATCGAAAGAAAAAAAAGTTGCAATACCGTGCCTTAAATTTATTACTACTACATGGCATTGTACTAGCTCTAAGATAAACTTAAATCATAAAAATTTAAAATTTTAAGTAATTTAGCAATTTAAAAAAAAAAAGTTAACGATGCTGAAAATATCGGCTGAAGTGGCACTCAGGGCGCCAAATGACGTCATTGTAGGTGACTTATTATTTTCGCGTGCTTCATGTCGCGCCAGATTCCAGATCATTAAAACATATTCCAGTATTAACCAAACTCATAGTAAAAAAATTACTGTACTAGTGCAAGATAAAATAACAACAAAAAATAAGAGTACGGTAACCAATCTGAAATTTGTAAAGAAAACTTAAGTCTCAGTATTATTTGAGACATTTTTAATGTTTAAATTAAAAAAAAAAATTGACTCTTAAGGATTCGTAAAAAAAAAGATAAAAATGTATGGTACTTGTGTGTCTCTTTTAGTTTCTATAAACGTTCAACGGTCTCCTCTGCATTCATTTTAAAACATAAGACAACATTGAAACATACACAATTTTAAAACATATTAATTTTGCAACAATTTTTTAAAAAAAATATATATACGGTAGTTTTAATATTCTATTGACACATACATGTACACAATAATAAAACATATTAATTTTGCAACAATTATTTTTAAAATACAGTATACAGGACATATATATATTTTTTTAAATATACAGTAGTTTTAATATTCCATTAAAAGTTTTTATCATAAGAAATTTTATTTATGAAAAATGGCATTTAAAAAAAAAAATTTAACACACCGGTAATATTTTTCGAATTATATAAAATACAGTAGGCCCTAATTGATTTTTTTTTTACAGAAAAAACTTTGAGTTTTTCTTAAATGGCACAACTTTTAGCTTTTTTAGTTTTTTAGTTTTTTTTTTTAATTAACTGGCGGAAGTTTGATAGTAAAATAAAATGTCGGACACCCGGTATACTGTAGGCTACTGCATAATTTATGGTGAAAAAATGTTGAGTTAGTGTATATTAATAAGTTACCACATGAATATAATATTAAATGTACTTTATTATGAAATACATTTGGTTACGGTATTTATTTTAAAAGAAATACATATTTTGAAATTTTTTTTTTTTTTTTTTGAAGGTGCAATGTACAAGTCAAATACAGTGCCAATTTTATTGGTGGAAGTAATTTTTGTATTTATTTATTATGCATTGAACTTCGTTAAGAACATGATCTAAATACATATCCATTTTATTGTATTATTAAAGTCTTTGTCATTAGGATTTTGTTTTAAATAATATTATTTATATATTATACTATCAAAGATCCAATGAGATATCCAATAAGTCGAAAGATAACAAATGAGATACAGTATTCACTACCCTAGTACACAATTCCTTCCAAATGTTATCCTTTAAAACATGTTAATAATTGATTTGTCATTTTTTTTTATAATTAATATAATTTATTAAGTTTGAGTATGCATTTTAATTATATTTTATTAAATTAATTTTTAGGGCCATATTACAATGAGCAAAGGTGATGTTACACAAAAGGAAGAACATAAAGCAATGGCAACTTCAATGAAAGTAGCTACTGAAAATGTGACTGCTGAAAAAACTGCAATGGCAAGTCAAGCTGAAAGACAAATTATAAACTCTCAAGTAATAGTACTGATGCGTTAATTAAATCAAAGGAGGTTTAATTTTAACAAATTTCATTTTTTCAGGGTATAGTTAATCAAGAAACACACAGAGCAGCTCAAGCTTCTTCAAAAGTCACATTTACAAGTTCCAAAGAAGTTAGCAGTTCACAGTCACATTCATCATCAACAATTTTGGCTAGCCAAGTAAAACAAATAGTTTATTATTAAAAACATTTATTGTGTTAATTATTTTACTGTACGATGTTAAATAATCCAAATAATTTAGATGGGATCAGGAGTTATGCATGCTGTGGACAAACCAAATTGGCCTTCGATCACAAGTGGGGATGAGTTGGATTGTCTAACTGAAGGAACGGAGATGAATGATGTTGACAATACTTTGAGTAAATGTGTAGGAATGATGTCAAAATTTGTAGAAACCTTACGCTCTCCAGAAGTGAGTGAAGAAGAAACTGGGTATGCTCTAGGAACTTTGGGAACTATGATTGAAAAGGCTTTTACAGTTCCGCGGCATGGGAATCATCTGGGTTCATCTTTAGCAAATAGACTGAGAGATAATGGAGGTTTAGACGTTTTAATTAATTGCTGTTCTTCGGAAAGCAGCAACATTCAGTTTACTAGTGCTAAAGTCTTGGAAACTTGCTTGAAAATTAATGAAAATCGTGAGTTTATTATTGAAAATGGTTTGGAAAACGTGGTTAGTGCTGCTATCAATTGTAGTTCAAATCAAAGGCTTGAAAACAAACGAGTAGGTACTGGGATTTTAGAACATTTGTTCAAAGGCTCTGAAGCTACATGCGGCCGATTAATTAAAATGGGTGGACTCAATGCTGTGCTACAAGACTGCAGAGTGAATGACTTGGAAACTGCCCGACATTGTGCTCGAGCTTTGGCCAACGCTGCGCTATATGGTGGCCTGGATGATCACATATCCATGATTAAAAATAAAGTGCCGTTATGGTTATACCCATTAGCTTACAGCAGTGATGAATGTGTTAAATATTACGCTAGTTTGGCTTTAGCCATTTTAATGACAAATAAAGAAATTGAATCTAACGTGTTGGGTTCGGGGCCTATTGACCATGTTGAGCCTTACATTAGTGGAAGAAATCCTCATGATTTTGCAAAAAGATGTGAAAAGAAAGATGTGTTTGGACAATCCAAAGAATGGCTGAAATTATTTGTCCCAGTTCTCAATAGTAAAAGGAAAGAAGCACAGAGTTTAGCAGCTTTTCATTTTGCTGTAGAAGCAGAAATCAAGAAGAATCAAGGAAAAACTCATGTAAGTTGAAAATTTTTTTATTTTCTTTGAAGTTGTATTTATTGCTGTTTATTTTGTAATTTAATATAGATATTTAGTGAAATCGGAGCTATTGAACCACTGAAAAAGGTGGCAAGTAGTCCAAATGCAATAGCTTCTAAATTTGCTGCTGAAGCTTTGAGGATAATTGGCGAGGAAGTTCCTCATAAACTCAGTCAACAAGTACCTCTGTGGACTGTGGAGGATGTGGTCGAATGGCTTAAGCAAATTGGATTTGCTGATTATGCAGTGCCTTTTAAAAGCAGTAGAGTAGATGGTGATCTTCTATTGCAATTAGCCGAAGGAATGTTAGTCAATGATATTGGAATGAACAATGGGATTTTAAGAAAGAGGTTTTTTATTATTTTAATTACAAAAATTAAGATTTTCTTACATTAATTTTTTGTAGGTTTATGAGAGAGTTGGGAAATTTGAAAAAAATGACTGATTATGCTTCTTGTGATAATACAAATTTAACCAACTTTTTACGTTCAATTGGCCCAGAAATGTGTCAATATACATACTCATTACTTCAAGCAGGAGTTGATCAAGATGTTCTTAGGTATTTAACTGAAGAACAACTAGAGCATGATTGTAATGTTGACAATAGCATTCATCGGCTTAGAATATTAGAAGCTATTAAAGGTGTGCACTAAAAATTAATTATTTTTTGAAGAGATTATAATTTGTTAATACGTTTTAGGGAATAAAGCTTCAACTTATTTAGAGGAAAACAACAACAGCCAATTGGATGTGTTTGTAAGTTACAGACGATCAAATGGTTCACAATTAGCAAGGTATTTATTAATGATCTCATTAGTTTAATATGTTATTAATTATGTCATTTTATATCGTAGCCTTTTAAAAGTTCATTTGCAATTGCGAGGATTTTCTGTGTTTATTGACATTGAACGATTAGAGGCTGGGAAATTTGACAATAACTTGCTTCAAAGCATTCGCATGGCTAAGAATTTTATTTTGGTCTTAACTCCTGAAGCATTAGACAGATGTGTTGGAGATGACGAAACTAAAGATTGGGTGCACAGAGTATGATGAAATACTTTTAACAGGAGTGCAATTATTATAATATTTTTTCGATTCTAGGAAATTGTTACAGCTATTGAAAGTCAATGCAAAATCATTCCAATTATTGATAATTTCCAATTTCCTGATCCAGAAAACTTACCTGAAGATATGAGGGCTGTTTGCTATTTTAATGGCGTTAGGTAAATATTTAATTGCCGTATAATTTTTAGTAATGACATAAATATCATTAGTAGTAATCTTAAACTTCTTTGACTAACAAGGGGTGACATTATGGCCTTTCAAGACTCTCTGTCTTCCCCGCTGTCCATTGGACAGTAAAAATTAAAAATTAAAAAAAAATTAAATTAAAAAGTTTGAAATTAGGTCCAAACCTTGTTGAAAGTACATTTTGTAAAGCTTATCAATTGTTTAACTTTACACTTTAATCACATTTTTTTTTTTTTGATAAACTATAATCAAAACAGAATTTAATGTCCTTGATGCAGTGATAAACGATTTAAATCTGTTAATTGGTTAAAATATCTAATATGTGAAGCTATTTATAGCATTTATTATTTTAATTTATTCAATGTGAAAAAAATTTAATTAAACCTATATAATTTTTATAGGTGGATTCATGATTATCAAGAAGCTTGTGTGGATAAAGTCATTCGCTTCATTCGCGGCGATTCAAAAGCAGCAGATTTTCTTAAGAACGCAAATATCAATGGAAGTTTTGGAACTCCAGGGACCGGAACACCAAACACAAATGGTAGACATGGACTAGTGTATCAAAGAAGTCAGAGTGATGAATCAAAAGGTTCAGACAAAGAAAATAATCATAATAGCAACCTTTATATTAATAATATGGTTAATGGTAATGAAACATTGTCATCTTAAAAGTGTAATTAACTTTTAATTGTATAGTTTTCTTACTAAAAATTGAAAGCCTGCTTGGTAAACTTTTAAGCGGTTCTGGTAAAATTATAGGGCTTTCAAAAATGTTGGAATGTGAATTGTTTACAGAATGAAGAAGTTATTTTTTAATATTAAAGTTAAGGTTTTTAAGTAGGATATTATCTATTTTATAATTTTAACCAAGGAAAAAGTGCTAATTATTATAAGAGGAAAAATATTTTTCATTATAATTTGTTTTTAAAGAAAAGGTAAATATTTTATAAATAAGAGGATGTAGTTATACTTCCAAGAATTTGCAGCTAATAGAAAGCGTATTATTATTAAGTGATAAATATTAAAATATTTTATTCATCAAATGGAAGTGAATTTTTTGGCCAGTAGATTGTATGGATATACAAATTAGAGCCCCCTAACTAAATGTTATAATATGCTTGGACAATAATAATTGCTATTGGCTTTTTTTCTTAATTTAATAAATAAAAAACTTCTAAAAGTGAAAAAAATGTAAAATCATAAAATATGTAAAAATTTTGTTATACAAAATTATTAAAATGCATGTTATGCAAAGAAAATTATATTTTTAGAATTAAAAAAAAAAAAACTGACCAATTTTTCAGAAATTAAAGGCTTTCGTTTTTTTTTTTTTTTTTAGATAAATATTGTCAATATTTACCGGTATAATTTTTAATAACCCCATAAAATAAGAATATACAATAATTATTGTGCATACAGATACTAGAAGGGTAAGCCAGCACCACATTCAAAATTAATTAATAAACAGTGTTATGCATAGCCTACCCTAGCAATAAAATTAAACCAAAGGGAGTTGGGTCTAAGGGTCTCAGAAACATTTCGCTTTCAATATATCGAATAATTCATTTTAATAATTTAGTTAATCGAACAATTTGTTATAACTACTGGGCAACAGTGCAATTCATTTTATAAAAACTTATATTTAGGGCGCGAAATGTCTGCGATGAAGTTTTTTTCTCGCTTCCTTTTGACAAGTTCCGCGCGCGGCTTCAAAACGGCACACCGAGGATCAACAGCGATTGGGACTGATTTTATTAAACCAGTTACCAGTATGTCGATTTTAATTAAGCGATAAGTTTTAAGAATCAGTCTCAGGGTTCTTTTCGATATTACTAACTGAAAACTCAGTGGTTTATTTAGACAAAATAATCAAGAACAAGCTTATAATAGTGGGCGGTTTTTAAAAGCAAATTGCCCCCGCTGGACCATCGTACCGGTAATGCGCACTGTTGCGCAAGTTTCCGGCAGAGCAGGCAAGGCGATTTCCGGTACACAAGATGGCGATTCCTTCTTCTCTGTATAATGCTCTTTTTAAGAGATCTTCAACTGTCGCTTTATTAGTGGTTGCTGGCGCATTTTTATTTGAACGGACTGCAGATGTAGCGGCAGATTACATTTATGACAACTATAATAAAAATGTAAGTATAATTTTCTGTGTTTTTTAAAATTTGTTGAATGGTGTTGGTCTGTGCCTTATTAATTTATGACCTTGAGGTTATGTTTCCCTTGTTCCTACTGTATACAGTATTCCCAATTCCTTCATGGTACATGTACGTATTTGATAAATTACTCAAACCAACACATTATTTTTATTATTTTAGAAATTTTGGAAAGACATCAAACATAATTACGAAAAGTAGATTGGCTAAGGACGATTGCAAATGTGAAACGTACCAGGGCCTCGCTCCTTATTTCTTCGTCTCAATGGATTTCGTTCAATTCTGTAATTTATTACTTCGCTCCTGTAGCTCGATTTAAAAACCTATGTAGTTATTCAGCAATGGTAAAAGAAGAAAATTGTCAAATAAAAATAATGATTTAAAATGTTGTGCTTTCTAAGCCTAAGGCAGTAAATCATGTCGCGATTAGTATCGTACTGTTATTACTGGCTAGAGCCGCTAGACATATAATATTACGGCAGTAAATATAAATTTAACAATCATTATCATTTTTTTTCTGTCATGAGCGAATACTACAGTAAAAGGAACCTAAAGATTAGGACCATATCAGTATACGGTGCGTGCAAAGTAATAAATTGTTGCTACTTGGCTAAGCTATAAAACCTAACTCAACTTTTGATTCTGCGTCCAACGAAAACACAGTCTTGCAACCTTATGTTAAAGGTTTGCGTATAACAACTCTGAACTCTAAAATAGTTTCCGTAAATTCAATTTCGTGAACAACGAACTCCATAAATACTTTTTATTTTTATTATTATAAAGTAAAAATAACTAAATACACAAAACAATTTGTTTATTTTGGATTTTGTGATTTAGGAAGTTTTCTAGTTTAGCCAAAGAAATGAAATACAGTAGCCTACGGTAGAATCCCGCATAACAGCCATCGTTTAACCGGCTCTCCTGAAATTTTTGAACCCAAACTCCTACTGGATTTACCTAGAAATTTTTTTAAAATTTTGCATAATATTATCACTAATTAGCAGGGGGCGGCTAACAGGGGTTCTACTGTACGAGTAAATTGTTTCGAAATCCTCAAATGATAGTAGGCCTACCTAAATTTCTGTGTAAATTTTTAATTTATCGAGTGAATTCCCGTGAAAAATAAAATCGGAAAACCATAGGAAATAAATTCTCAGTATCAGGCAAATTTCGTCGACGATTTTACGAAACCATGAATCTGATGTTTGAGAAGATTGAGATTTCTACAGTAAGTTTATATGAAAAAAATAATGTTGAATAGTTACGGATTTCAAGATCCCGAAGTCTATTGTTACTACTGGCTGTCTATCAAGCATTTTCGAAACCCCCTTATAAATTGAAATATAATTTAAAAACTTGAAATTAAAAAAGTAGTTAACGCATATGGCCTATAACTAGAAAAAAATGCGCAATATTTATATGAGAGAACTCCGAAAAATTTACTTTTTCAGGCTTAAAAGGTTTCGTAAGATCATTGACGAAACAAATTTACAAAGTATATTAATGTAGTATGTACTCGATTTATTATACTTGTACTTGTACATTATATTGTACAGTATTACTTTTTTACACGAACACATAGAAAAGCATCCGTGTCTCTGAGTCTGTATTTCCCCGCGGTCCCTAGAACCTTGAGTTAGATCGGACAGGATGGGACAGCATAAACCAAACAATCAACCAAAACTTAAGATTGCTCATTTATTTGAATTACATTAGTAAATAATTAAAGAGTAGAACAACAATAAAAAAAAAAATTGATTTTAATGCTTTAAAAAAGAATAAAAAGTAGACTAGAAAAATATCGCCAATAAGCAAAAAAATTAATGTACTAGTGTATAATAAAAAGTGAGTTGTAGAATAAAGATCGTAAAAATAATTTAATCCTCTAAGGTTATGTAAATTCGTCTTGATTTTCCTACAATCAAAAATAAGAATAATTTGCTCAATTACCTTGCAGTTCAAATAAATTCATTAAATGGTATCCTTTATAAGATGCAGTAATATAAATTTAATTTTTTGTACATGCATAATTATAATTACCTCGATGCCAATATTTTTATAACATCCCATTTTCTTTCTTATTAAATCTCCCCAAAGAATATGTGTTTCGCAAGTGGGACAAGTTCCCTCAACTGGTAATATTATTCCTTGATCTGTAAATAATTCTGCTAAGCAGATTAGGTGCGCAGATAAAGAGCAATTTGGCTTTATGCAGCCAATTGCATCTTTTTCATCCTATATAAATGTTTTTCAATGCATGTTCAATGGATGTTTTTCTTATGAATACAAACCTCGATATGTGTGTGACACAGATGGCAAGATATTTTGCAGGATGAAATACATTGAGTATCATTAGAAACCTTAGTAGTTAGGATTGGTCCGAAAACAATGGGCATGTGAGGTGGTGGTCTTAAGGATGGCTAAAATTTGGAGATTTATTTAAAAAGAAAATCCTAGTCAGTGACTTAGGAATTTCTAACGTTAACATACTTCAAATTGAAGGAGATACGTTTGTTTGAGCCATCTAATTATTAAGGGTAGTCTATTCCATGGTCCAGTACGTAACATTTCGGAAACTATATAAAACTTATATTCGAACGCCGATTCCCGTGACTTTTTACAACGAACGTGTTTTAAACGACGGGACCGATTCGGATTCTGCCAAGCCCATTCGAACTAAATTCGTTTAAAGATAATTACAGAAATGTATAATTACATTTATAAAATTTACCTTAAGAGCTGACGTAGAGTTGAGAAATCCGTAAATTAGTAAAGCCATTTCCCTGCAAAATCAATAGATTTGATGGAGTTGGTCAAATGTTTAGCATGAGAATTTAAGGTTAGAGATTACCAGGGGCCCTTGTTATTGGTTCTTTTGGCTCCATTGGCTCTAATTCCTCCATTGTGCTGTTTAATTCTTCGGCTGGGATTTACAGAATAACCTATATAAGTGTGGCCTTTATATTTTTCATTACAACAATATAATAAATAACAGCCGTATAAATTTTCTTCAACATCTTCCATGTTTTGAATGCAACGAATGGAAAATCAGATGATTTACCAAAGAGTGCAAAGACGCTTCAGCCAAACAGTTCTTTTTTCGGTTTTACCGGTAACGTACATACGTATTGGGACTGTGTTTATCGGACATAATTATTTATGATCCTGGTATTTTTCCAGGATCCATTTCTTTCCAGCTGAGCATATCCAGACAACCTCGATCTATTAATTTTTTGGGGCGACCAATTTAATACATTGTAATTATTTTCATTTTGAAAATGTTTTAGAGGCGGGAAATTCAATTAATTTTTTAATGTCCAAGACTTATAAATCCTCGCTTTAACAATTAATATTTCAAATTTATTATTATTAATGAAGAAAAATAATATTTATTAGGTTTATAGTGTCTATTTAAAAGCTTTTTTTTATTGTTGAAATTGGAAGGCGTTTTATTAGCACAAAGTAAATAATTTCAAATAATAATTATTCATACATGCGTTGGATGTTACTGTTTGTTTTCAGTTGATGATTGTAGTGTTGATATTTGCGTTTGAGATAAATTGTTGCGTCAATTAAATGCAAATACGATAAAAATGAATTATTAAAAGTCAAAATATAACTCGGACATTTTTTTTTCTTCCTTTTTTTGAATTGGTTATGACGTCATTGGTTACTACATGCTATTTTTAATAATCTGTTAATAGATTAAATTTTTTTTTTTTGCGTTCGGGGAGTAAAGAACAATAGTTGAAACTTTTAAGTTCGAAGGTTATAACATCTGATAAGAACAGTAATTTTCCAAAAGATATCGCTCTTTAACAATAAAATAAATGTAATGGAAAAAAATTATTATATTTATATCTGAAGATAAGTTAAGTAGCTGAATGGACCTAAGAACACTTTTTTTTTTTTTTAGAATATACGGTAAATTATAAAATGAAGATAAGCGGTGACGATGATAAAGAAATAACTCTTAAATGAAGTGGTTTCACACGTGGAACTTTAGTTCTAAAAACTCCGCCCATTATTTTAGATTATTTGAGGGTATATAAAGCCAACAAGTGTTTGTAGAATTTCACTCATCTGAAAGGCCATCAGCTTTCTTTTTGAATTTCAATTAGTTTTTACTTGTTTATTTCTTAAACAAAAAAATCTTGTTTTCAAAATGGCTTTTGCGGGAACTTGGAAAATGGTCTCTAGCGAGAACTTTGACGAATACATGAAAGCAATTGGTGAGTTAACTAATTATTTGAGGGAGGAGGGGAAAGAGAAAATGTTTCGTGGACAAAGTTTATGGCAATTGCACTTTGTACATTTTACTTTGATATCTCCACGCTATTTTTAATATGCTGTTTTTTAATTTAACTTGAAAAGCCGTACGATATCACATGATTTATGAATCATTACATTATAAGCGAAATAGACAGATAAAATTACAATAAGCGCTAATATAGTGAAATTTTCAATTTCTATTACTCCTAATAGATCTTGCTCCTAATTATTATTGTTTGCAAAATCAAGTTTTAAGGAGGTTCAAGTTATTGAAATAGATTGAATAAAAACAAATTCAACTTAATTTATAATTTAACCACGAGTAATAAGCTTAAACTGTCGATTTTGTTAAAATTAATTCAGTAGTTTTTCTTTTTTTTTTTATCAAATTTTTTTTATTATTATTATTACATTTACTTACAAGTTAATAATTTAATAAGCGCATCTAATCTTTTGATTCGGAGTTATTCATTTTAAATAATAACAAAAAAAAAAAAAAAAAAGTATTGAGGTCGGTTTGAAAGCAACGGAAGAAATTAAGATACGCTTTCTATACAATTTTCAAATAAAGGAAAAATACAGTATAATATTATATTTGGTGCTCTATACCGAGAATATTACTGTATTATAAAAAGCAGTGAATTAATACAACTTGCTCCTTTTATATGTCAATTAATTTTAAACAAAGTTTGCAGTCAGTTTTTTTTATATTTATAGTAAATTGGAGGGGGGAGGGTGGTTTGTTCAGTGTGGTTTTTTAATTAAATTTTGGTACAGTATTCTAACATTTGAAATAATCTTGCCATTCTATTTGAAGTCGTAATTTAAGTTACGATAAAACATGGGAACTTGATTTATAAGTAATTCATAAAATTTAGCAAATTAAACCCCGCAAAGCTTAGTTTTGTTGGTCATTGGCATTTAAAAAAAAAATTTAGTCATACAATATTGATTAAAATATAATAATCATTTTAATCAGTGAAATAAATAAACCTCATATTTTTAGAACTGTACTGCATAATTATTTAAAACCTAAAAAATTTGCTAGTTTAAAAATTTGTCGTTTTTGCAACTAAATTGTTTAGATCTATTATCATTGCTCTGTAATAAAAATACTGTAGGTACTGGTATTTTTTTATTTAGTTATTTTTATTTTTTTATACTAATCTATTGATAGTTTTTTGGTAGTTTCATATTTTTATACTCAACCGTAATTGTTAGTTTTTTATTTTTTTAATTTTATATGACATTGTATTTTCCTCAACCTGCAACAGTGACGCAAGTGATTACTTAATAGGCCTAAGTAAATGTGGTGCAAAATATTTTTTATATTGCTGTACAGTAATTCTTATTAATAATATTTTATCAATACTGTACATGTAATATTATTATCGTTAGTCTTAATAATTTCTTGAGGGCGTTAGAGGGGGGAAAAAAGCCGGTTGGAAAGCTCCGGGACGTGTTACAATAATAATAATTTTATTTATTTTGCTCTCGTTTCTGATTGGTTGATTCAGACAACACCTCTCGCGACCTCCGTAGCTAACCAAGAGCGCTTTTGGAGCGTTAACTGTTTCCACGAAATTGTATAAATAGAAGCTATGCGTTGGAAGTAGCTTTCCGTTCTTGTTGAGCGCTCGCGTTTACTGGTGTCTTTACCGAGTTAAAGGTGATTTATTTTCACGAGCGTTTGAGGGGTCCCGTTTATCTCATCAGATAATCATTCCAACAATTTTATTAGTAAAAATATAACTAAAATAAATTAAAAATGTGCGACTTTAACGGAGTTTTTAAACTGACGTCGAGCGAAAATTTTGAAGAGTACATGAAATCTTTGGGTGAGTAGTTGTAAACGAGAAAATGGGTATAAACTAAAAACGCGCGCTTTTGTCATTAAAATATAATAAAAAAAAAAACCAAGAGGTTTTGTTGGGAATGAAGTCCTTGGAGAATAGTCAGACAAAAAAGACCCGAGGCTATTCGCAAGTGCATTGTGCATGTAGAGAAAAAAAAGCAAATCAAATAAACGCCGCGCAAATAGTAAGGAAAAGGAAAAGAGATGAACAAAATTTCCTTACAATGCGAAAATTGTAATGATGGCTTTTTACATATCATTATTAACCATTTTATTAAAGACATAACGAAAGAATGAATAAAAGATAAACGTACTGTTGTGAAATGTGATCGTAGTGTACGATTGCGACATATTTCTCTCCGTCGTTCACCTTTTGTGTCGAGGGTAGGGACCAGGCGCAGACACCCTCTTGCTTCCATGGTCGAGATAGGGTGGTGTATCGTGGTCCTACCTACGTGTAGGGCTGCTGCTTTGCATCATTTTACTCGTCTCCCCCCTCTGTCGGAGGGGAGTCTCGCACGCAGAAAAGGTCCCCATCTGTCTTTTTTTGTTTTGCTATGCTCGTAAAATTTATTATTTGTCTAGTGATACCGGGTTTAAATTCAAAATAATTCGCAATCTCGTGTGATTAAAGAATTAGCCAGGTTCGTAATGTAACAGGTGTGGTAATAACATTGATAATATTAATTTTTAATTGATTAATTATTCACTGAATAAAATTAATTACGCCGTTCGAAATATTATGGGATTGATGAGAGAAAATTAATTTGAGTACGGTAACGATATTGTACTGTTATTATAAATTTTTGGGAAGGAAAAATGCGCGAAAATTCGCCACGTGCTTCGAAATGGCGCGTAAAGATGAGGTGAGGGGGCGTGGCATTTCCAATAGCGAAAGCTCTGAATTATTGATTTCTATTTATATAATAAGGGTTTTATCCTTCAATTTCAGTTTAGCTTAAAGTCCTCTCGATCTTTCGATCACTTTATATAGACATATAAATCGAATACGCGTTGCATTTTGATTTTTGTATCCATTCAGTATTAATGTTCGCTTATATTTTAAAAACAGCACTTTGGAGTTTTGTTTTTTATTTTTGGATCGAATTTTGTTTTGTCTCCCAATTACAAAAAAAAAAAAAAAGTTCTACTGCAGATTGAATTGCATTAGTCTAGCTAGAAAAAAATTATTTTATGGTGTACAATGCTGATCGATTAAAACAATCTTTCAAATCAAAAATATATTTTACAACTCCAACGTCATCCTAGAAATAAATTACTGACACAATTTTTTGATTAATGATTTTTTTTTATTTTCTTCCATAGGTGTAGGTATGGTGACCCGTAAAATGGCCAACACTGCCACTCCAATTCAAACCATCACACAAAACGGAAATGACTTTACCATCAAGACCGAAACCACATTCAAAACCACTGAAATTAAATTCACTTTGGGTGTGCCATTCGATGAGACAACTGCCGACGGAAGAAACGTTAAAGTACTTAAATTGAAAGAAACTTGTTTTTGGGAAAAAATTTTCTAATAAACTTTGTTCTTTCTTTTAGTCTACCGTGACTCAAGATGGAAACAAGTTGATCCAAGAACAAGTGGGAGATAAACCCTCGACTCTCATCCGAGAAGTGAACGGAGGCACGATGACAATGGTATGTAGTGCGATAATTAAAAATTTTATTTTTAAGCATTGAAATGATGAACGAGCTCTTAAGAATTAAGGAGCTTAATTAAATTGTTGGTTACCTTCAATCTAAATACGTTTTGATAACAGCGTTGCTATCAGTTATTAAAGCCGCTTGAGCTTGCGCAGGCTCGGCATATTTTAAATATTTTTTTTTTTTTTTACTAATCTATTTTTAATTCTATTCAGACTCTGAAAGCTGAAAACGTTGTATGCACGAGGGTCTACAATAAGCAGTAAAGATTTCTACAACACTTCTTCCTGATATATCTACACTAGTCTCAAACTTCAATAAAACGTCTCCTTAAATAAACATTAATAAAACAGTACTAGGCTGATAAATTGCTTCCTATCTATTTCGCAATGCACGTTTTTCTTTTTTTCTGGCAATATTTTCTAAACGTAATAATTATTAATTCTATAGATTAACAGTTTTTCTTCCGAGTTGTACTATCTTTTGGGTTTTAACCCATACCGCACAAAGAATAAAAATAACTATTTAATAGCAACACACTTGTACGTTTTATTGGTTCGGCAATGAATTTGAAATTCAGTATTGCGACCCGCGTGTCAAAATATTTGACGTTATATTTGAAGAAAAGTTGATGGAAATGATTATTATCAAGTATAAATTTTAATGAGTTCGTCACTGACAGCCGAAGGAGTTAAAATTCCAAGTTCGGTGAATAATAAAGTGATGTACGCAGGTGGCGTGTAGTCTTTAAGAACTCTGGAGTCTCCACTCTGCTCCTAATACACGTGACACAAAATGAACTTTAGATTAGTATCATATTTTGCTATCTGAAGCTAATATTTGTTCAATGCGTGTTTGTTCCATTTTTGTAATCTATTTTTTTACATAAATTTTTTTTTTTTCAATTTTGCCGATTGGAGGTCATCAATTATCTCTTTTCAATTTATTGGCAATCGCGTAACAAGTGATGATTAACTATCAAGGCTCAAATTTGTATTATTTATCTTTCTATTTCTCAACACTTCAAAAAAGATAATTCTCATGCGGCTGATGCATCAAAGTATAATAATTATCTATTGGTTTAGTCGCATATCAAGGGTTTCCACTACTTAAAAAATGCAGTAAAGTTAACGAATTGTTGTACACCACTTTAAAAAATTACTACAATATATCGGGTAATTGTTATGTAAATTAATTTTTAAAACTAAAAAATTTAATACGTGCTATGCACAACATATTAATAAAATTTGAACATTTTTTAAACTAGTGAACTTTTAATCATTTTATATTAAACCTTTTTTTTTTAAAAAAAAAAAACTTAAAATTTTTTTGTCTTAAATAATCAAATTTCCTTGATAATACCGGTATTTTGAGTGTGGCTAATTATTTAAATTGAGATTTGGCTTAGGATATATTTGGAAGAACTCAAAGGTTAATTTGTATTTTATGTTAATCATCGCCTAATTCAGTAATATGCAATTTCCGGGTTGAAATTGCATTACTAATGCTAAAAGATGAAATAATGATTGAAGCTTACCTTTAACTGTTTCGGTAGATCTCTTTGATTAAGAGGGAAAAGTCGAGCGAATTTGACACTTTCAGCAAGCACGTAGAAGGGTTTATTTAATTCACGAGCGCAAATTCCTATCTGATAAGTTCCAATCTAATGATTTATTAAAAAAGAATAAGTTTATTAACAAAATTTTCAATATTATATTAATTACTTTATTAATTATTCCTCCACTTTCAACAACACTTTCAGCTCCTACTAATATCATATCTACGGTTTCAATTACAAACCTATAATAAAATGTTTTTAATTTTTTTAATACCGTACAGTACATGTACTTATAATTCTCAAAACTTGCCCAACTTCAGCATCCAGGATCAATTGACAATCAATTTTTTCGGCATCTAAAATTTGTTTGGTCTTCAATCTAAAAAACATTTTGCTTTCAAATATACATTACAGTAAACTACTTTTTTTTTGACACTTTTATGGTGCCTATTATACCTACCCACTTTTATCTGGCATTGATTCAGTGACCAGCACCTTAAAACTTTTCTTAGATTCAGCTGCTTTTTTTAACGTCTCAATTACAGCTCGGGAGTACGAATGGGTAAGAACCACCTTTATGTTATTTAATATTAGTAATTATCATTAACATTAGAATCGAAGAATAATAATTATTACACATCCGTCAATAATAAATGGATGACCGAGTTTGGCAATTTTAGTTCTAGAATTTTTTATTCGTTCAATGAACACGTCGCTTCTCTTGATCATTTCGCTGCGGCATTTCTCAATCTAAAAATAATGAAATTAGTTTGTGAAATATTTGTTAAAGTACCGGTATATTTTTAAGAATTACCGTTGGATGCAGAGAAGTGTTCAGGGTGATGTACCGAAAAAACAGTTCGCCAACTGATGCTAAAATGACACCGTTTTTAATTTTCTTTAACGAATTAATTTCGTCAGTTAATTTTTCTCTGACCTCGGCCATTGTCGTAGCTAATTTATAATAACATTATTACAATAAATTAACAAACTTAATGATAAATATTAACAATTATCATTTTCCAAAGTTTTCTTAATGGCTTCAGCCACCACTAGCGCATCGGGTATTTCTGGTAAAGCTCGAGCAAATAACTCTTTCCAATCTAAAAATATAATTGATTTTTTTACAATGCAGTACAGTATAAATTTTTATATAATTTCTTACCAATATTGGCCATTATTTTTAATTACTTTCCAGCAAATTATTCTGAAATTCTGATACAACGAAGTGCAATGTATGACATCTTCTGCTCGTTCAATTTAAAGCGTCATTACAAATGACTTTTTCTACTTTGAAAGGCTCAATTTGAAACTGAAAACACGTTTCGTCTGCTTTTTTATGCTCATGCCGTAATTTTAAAGAAGATAGAGAATTCATCAACGAAAATAGTATGAAAAAGTTGGTTAATCAAACTTATTTTTGATTTAGCAATAAGAAGATGGCAGAAGGTAGTTAATTAAAATTATTTTAAAAGTTTATAATACTTGTCATTATTTATGATATTAGAATTCTCGGGAAGTCTTTTAGTGGTAGCCATAGATTTGCATCCATCACAAAAGATATTTAAAGATGATGTATAAATTTTAGTACAGTATTTTAATAATTATGTCAATGTTATTACAGTCATTTAATTTTTAGGGTTTACTTGCACACTGCATTAATAGTATAATGGTTTTTTGCAATTCCCATTTATTATTAAGTCCACAAAATAAACTAGCAGTTATTGCTAGTGCTTCAAATAAAAGGTGGGTTATTTCTTATTTTATTTTTAAAGAATTGCAAGTAATACGATTGTTTTTTAGCGTATATTTATTTCCGAAAGAAAGTAAAACGGAAAAACCTTTACTTCAAAATGGAAAATACGAACTTTTCGCAAAACTTGATGATTCAATTGAGAGTGAAATCAAGGATTTGATCTTGAATAATTGTAAAAAACTGAGTTTAATTTAAGGAATTATTTTTATTGAAAATAACTTTTCTAGCAAGTGAAGAAATACTTCAAGATTCATCATTACATAAAGCTTTGGCCATGGGTTTATGTTGTATCTTTTAAATTCCAACGACTATTCAAAAAAAAAAAAAAATGTTTCAATTTTGTTTGAATTACGAATTCCTTAATTTCAAATATTTAGATATAAATAGAATAAATAAAGAAGTGCATAGTTTTGGAAATGATAAAATTTTAAATAGAATTTTGGTAATAACTGGATCACTGGATGGAACCTCTCAATACATGAGCTTTATGAACGTATTTTTTGCAGCCCAGAAAAAAGTACTTTGAAAAGAAATTAATGAAAAGAAATTAATGAAAAGAAATGTATTAATTACTTTTGTTTTTAGAATATTGTTATTGATGCTTGCATTTTTGGTAAAGATGTTGGTCTTTTACAACAGGTAACCTTAATTCCTCCTAATTGTACATCAATAAAATGTTGACATTTTATTTTATGAACAGGGCTGCGATATCACCGGTGGTACATATTTAAAAATTATTCAAATTACCGGGCTTTTACAATACTTATTAGTAAGTCTTTAATTTTTATAGTTTTAAGCTTCAAGTCTTCAACTGAAAATACTGTTTTACAGATGGTGTTTCTACCGGATGTTTTGCTGAGAAAAAAATTGGCACTTCCCGTTGCTGCTCCCGTTGACTATCGAGCAGCATGTTTTTGCCACAGAAATTTAATCGATATTGGATACGTTTGCTCAGTTTGCTTATCTGGTAAACAGCTAGTTTAATGTAATATGTTTCAAAATGAAATTTCTTTTTTTAAAAAAATTGTTTTTCCTAGTATTTTGTACTTTTAGTCCAATTTGTTCAACTTGTGAGTAAGTACTAGTAATTTTTGAATTTCAGTATTTTTAATAATAATTATATGTCAATACTTTAAGGACGACTTTCAAGTTACCGAATCCTTTGGCCCTTGCCGCTAAAAAGAAGAAAAAAGCAAGACTATTGTAAATATGTGTTAATTTTTCTTTATTAATAAAATTTTTTATATTTCTTAACATCTATTTCTTCTTTTTACTCTTGCTTTGAATTGCAGCATTAAATAATACCATTTTTTTATAATTTAAATACAACAAAAAAGCATTGACAATGTACATACTGACGCAAATGGCACAAAAGGTATTCAATTTGTATATCATAATATAACCAAGATAAACACTACCAAGATTTGATACGATCGAGAAGGCGATTTGAAATCTAGCGGAGATTAGCGACCCATGGAATTCTGCACATAAATATACAATTATTGTACTCTTGTTTCGATTAAAAAAAAAATAAGATTATTATTTTACCAAAAAGTATTTGAATTATGTAAAACAGGATTCCAAAAATACTGTTTGGTACATTAAGAGGTGAATCTTGAGGAATGATGTATTTTAATAATCCAAAACCTCTTCCATATCTAAAAAAAAAAATACTCTTATGTTAGCTTTCGTAATTTTTAATTGCAAGGAGGGGGGGGGGGGGGGGGAAGGAAAACCGGAAGTCATCAACTGTCGCTTTGGACATCACTTACTCTGAATTTAGAGCTTTAGTACAACTGATTGCTTCATTTATGTCACAGTAAGCCTGGTAAGAATTGTCCGTTTCTTTTCTAGTTTCTACGTAGTAGGCATAAAACGAGATTAATAGTGCAATAACACACACTAATACAGAAGTAAAGCGAACCCGGCGAATATTTTGCTGCAATGTTATCATTCCTATAAAATAATGACAATGTTTTAAAAAATATTGAATGTGCGAAATATTTACTTGATGTACATGTATATGACCTTGTTATAAAGTGATACAGTATTGAAAATCATAAATTTCCGCGTTGGCGACTTGTGGCGGTGAACATCTGTTCCCACGTACTTTTATCTTTCGGTAAATAAATATATCAGATATCACCTTTTCGTTTTTTGTTTTCACCTTTTAGCAACAACCATCATTAAATAAAATAGCTTCAAAGGGCCCGCGATTGATAGTGACCCATGAAGGCCATATAAAATAATAATTTATTATTTTTTATACGTTTGGAATTATATTAATACGTTAGTATTTGTTTAACGTCTAAATAATTTTTATTTTAAGATTTGAGATTTCTTTACTTCTAGCGTTTGAATATTTGTAAATAAAGTTCGAACAGTGTTTTATTTTTAGATGGCCCTCCTGTTGTACTGTAGTGATCTGTTTTGCATCGATGCGCGCGCCGGTGTTCCGTAGTTTTGATTGCCGAGAGAAGATATTCGATAGATATTTAATTCTTTCTTTTTTTATTATTATTAATTGTTTTTTTTGAGGAATTTCCAAGGATTAAAATAAAGCAGTTGTAATTGTGGAGGTTGGCTAAAAAAATTCAAAAAGGTGTGTATGGTATAAGTAATTATAATTATGAATCGATAGACTGATAGTACAGTTTTTGGGGGGAGTTCTCAATTTTATACTCCAGTAACATTTTATAATTGATGTTATTTGAGATGCTATTCACTTACACAAACATACGATTAATTTTATTTTCTTAATTAATAAAGTGGCCCATTGTATTACATTGAATGTACAGTCATTGAATAGCCTACAAGTACATGTATATCAAGCTATACAGTACAGTAGTAGGCTACTGAATTAGCTAATTATATTCAACTTACTGTATTCTAATTAATTTTGTTTTGTTTTAAAGCTTTCTGAATTTAACCTATGATTTTTAGCTTCGGAATAAAGCTTTTCAATTAACTTTTTACGTTTGATTGTAATGAGCTCAAGAAGCTGTAATTTTTGGTAACTACAATGTAAAATAACACCGTTGAAAACGTACATCGAAATACAAACCACGCATAAATTTTGAAGTTTGTATATTAAAATATATGCTAAATATAGTGATCCAACGTTAGAAATTAAAGAAAGAAGGAACTGAAGTTTTGCAATCCAAGTCGTCCATTTAATTTCTATATTTTGAAAAATATTTGTAAATTTAAAGAGAAAGAAAATACTAAATATAAGTTGTAAACTATAGTTTCTTATAATGATGTCTAAGCTACAGTATACGCATTTGTAATATTTACAAATTTAGAACTGAGTATAGTTAGTTACTACTTGCCTAGTAACAAGAGTATTAAGTAAAATGTTATTCCATAGAAGCTGTTATGTTGATTGAAAATTGAATTTTTACCCAAAATATGTTCAATAATGCCAAATCCTTTGCCAAATCTGTTTTAATTAATAAGGTTATACGAGTATTAATTGAAAAGTTAAAATTAAAAGGAAGATAGTTACAATACTTTGAATTAAATGCCTTGCTGCAACTAACTTTATCATGCAAGTCGCAGAGAGCTTTGTGGAAAGGGTTGAGTTCTGCTTGATAGTCTATATAAAATGAATATGCACATAATAACAACGAGATACCTGTTGTTAATTTGAATTTAGTTTTTAATTGTTGAATCTGCTTTTCTAACGACACCATTGTTCTTCATGTACTGTATGAATAATTAATGTGTGCACACGTGTAACACTATACCCGGAGTCGTGTTATTTACATTAATTATGCAGCTGGTTTTATTTATTGGCTCATTACTCATCAGTAATTGAAATTGGGAAATTTGTTGGGATTAGCCTACCCATAAAAAAAAATTTTTTTAATGTTATAAATTGAAGTCGGTATTCTTTTAAAATGTGATTTTTTTATTTAGTTGAATGAAAATGAAGGAAGAAACTTCTACTTCGAGTCGAACTAAAAGAAGGCGGACAACATCTTCCACTCCTTCTACTCCTAATAAGCTGGAACCATCATCGATTGTAATTACCGATTTTAAAAATGTACTGTGGATTAAATTATGAACGATTAATGTGTCATATTTTAGGATATTTGGAAATTGGAAGAGGAACAAGCTGTTAATCGAGATGTGGATAAAGAATATCAGTTGGCACGACAAGCCTGTGGAAATGTTAAACGTTTATTAAAAGAGCTGTTGGAGTTGAAGCTAAATAGAGCAGTATAAGAAAAATGTTTTAATTATTAGTATTATTTCATTCGTTTTTTTTTTTTAATGAAAATATTATTTTATTGTAGTCTTCGGCAGAAAAATCTGAGAAACGCATACATTTTCTAATGCTGATTTTGATGCTGAAAAAATTTAATCGTTTAGATAAAATTCACAATAAAAAATCTCGTGATTTAACTAATGAGGTAAAATCTGAGTTTTATAATTGACATTAAATAATTAAATTAGGGTTTTAAAAATGATTAAAGGTGAAAGCAAAAGTGGATGCTCATCATTTGAAGTTGTTAAATTTGTTGTATGAAATTACGCATCTTACGAAGGAAGTTAACAAATGTTTGGAGTTTAAGTGAGTAATTTACGAGTAATATTGTAGATAATAATGATATTTTTGTAAGTGATTTTTATCATTGTTTTAAAGGTCTCGCGATGAAGATATTAAATTGATTTCAGTTGAAGAGTTCTACAAAGTTGCACCGTTGGAAACATCAAAGCTCGTAAGTAGTGATCATCTTTTTTTTTATGTGCTTTTACCTTGTTTAACTTGGTTAATCTGAATTTAATAGGAGGCCACAAAAAATGATAACCATGCTTTAACTTTATCTAGACTAGACTACGAACTCATTCAACGAAAAAAGTGAGTATAAATAATTTCAATTAAATTTGAAAATGATTTAATTTAATTGAGTTTCAGATTAACTGAAAAACTGAAAGAATCTGAATCATCAAAAGAACGTTTATTACAAGAAATTAAGAAAAAAGAAGAGTATTTGGACTCATTAGCACCGTCCCTCCAAGCTATTTTGCAGGTTAATGATAAATTATTCACGTTTAATCAATATTTTAAAATTGAAATGTAATAGGCAACTATTCCGGTGCAAGAACGATTAGGAATGAAACAGGAAACTAAACGTCGTCAGCATAAATTAGCTAATTTATTGCCGCCTCCGCTATTTATTCTCTACGTTAAAATGAACGCTTATGCCGAAGCTTGGGGTATAATATTTGTTACTTAATACCAGTTTTTAATTTAAAACTTCTATTTTAAAAAAATTGAATATAGATAATTGTATAAATGTTACGGTTGAAGGCGATTATGATGAAGCAAAAGCGATTAAACAACCAACCGAAGAAAAAGGTTTTATTTACCGGTATATTAAAATGAAATTGTTCTATTTTGGTTAAAATTGATTTTTTTAGACGAAGAAAGTGGTGGAGAATCGGATCAAGAAGATTCCACAAGAAATGTATGTGGTAATTAAATGTTAATTGTTTTTGACGTTTTTAACCACAAATTTTAGAGTAATCGTTATCGACGAAGCACGACAGATCATCTTGGTGAAACAAGAAAAAAAATATTAGCCAGGCATCCGTTGACCGTATCATCAATATTTAAATGCTCGAGTAATTGCACTATTTAAAGAAACTTTTTTTGGGGAACATTTTTATAATTTATTTATCTAGATTGCGTGTTAAAGCTGAAATTTTTTTATTTGGTTACTTTGGATGTGATAACCGTTGAAACTGAGCTGAAAATGGAAACCAACATTACGTCATTGACGATGTAATATTTAAGTTATTCATGCTTGTTTATACTTATATACTGTATTAATATTATTATGTAACCATTATTTATAAAGTAACGTGATGACGGATTCTCTTTTGGAATATTTACTCGACGACGATTCAGGTAAAGATACACCAAATGAAGCAAACCATTATCAGCTGCAACGTTGGGGGTATGATAATTAACTTACGATTAAGTTAAAAAGCGTTAAACGTCTTTGAAATATTTAGTATGGACGACTTCAAGTCTTACATCCGAGAATTGGGGAGACCGTTCATGTGGGCTCAACGTTTGGCTGGTTTAGATTTTGTTCGTACGGCTGGTGAAAATACACTTATTGCCAGATCTCACAAGCCAGATGCAAATCTGAGCGGAAGTTGCATGAACGAGACAATTACTGCCATTAAGACCAGACTTAAAGACAGAATCCATCTGCAAAATGAAATTTGCAATTTGGGTAAATTTCTGAATTTTAAAAAAGGCTCTTATTTATTTTAACTTTATTATTAAATAGAGAGAGGTGAAGTGTCCCATTCCTCGGTTGATTTTCATAGAGTTAATACAAAGTTGGCGTCTTTTGTACATATTATTTGGGATGATTATAAGGTGAATCTTGCTTACCTAATTATCATAAATACTGTTGATTATGATTCTTTTTTTATTTCACTCAAGGATTCCAATTTGACTGAAGAAATGATTAGCAGTGGAATTGTAAATAACTGTTACTTTACGTTCAAAGCTAATTTCGAGAGAAGTTCCGGTAATTAATTTATATTTAACAATGTAGCCTATATTTGATTAATTGCATCTATATTCTAAAGCTAAATTGACTGCTCTCGTGGCTGTAAGTCCTCATTATCCAAGCGTAGCCCCCGTGTTTGTTTTGCAACTAGATTGGAACGGAACAAAAACTGCAATTAGCGATGTGGCTGTACAGGTAAACAATCTAATTAATTACTATAGTTTTATGAAAATTAACTTTTATAAAAAATTTTAAAAAAGGAACTTGAAAAAGAAGTGAACGTTTATTGGAAAGAATTAGTTAACGAAAATCGACTACTCAGTTGTCAAATGTATCGATTGATGTTGTGCTTTGACTTGTATTTGGAAACCGAAACCGCAGCATATGATAGCCGTTTAAGATCGGGCACTGTGGAATTTCCCAGAGAAAAAAATGTAGTTTATTTAAAAAGTGGCAGAGATCGTTCGAAACCTTACAAATACGTTAAGAATTTAGGATTATTTTTACATCGTTAAAATAATTAAATTTTAAGAATTTTTTTTTACTGGTAATTTACAGTCATGTTTTATAAAAGCAAATGCGAGAAACACCGTTATGTTTTTCAATTTCTCATTGTGGGTTCATAAACTATTTTAAAATCAATTTTCTAGTTTTTATAATACCAATTATTGTACTGTATTCACATTGAGGCGGGAGGTAAAAAAGAGAAAAGTTGGGGAAAATAATGTCTACATTTTTTCTTTAAAAAATCATTACTTTCTCGTCAAATTTGTAATTATTAGAAATAAAAACTCTTAAATTGAGCTATTTGTGAAAAGATAAACATTAAATTTAAATTAGATTTAAAAGATATATAAAATCCAGCCGACAATTTTAAAAATAAAATGATTATGATAATAATTTGATCAAACATATTAAATGTTTATGTTTCAGCTAGTTGAGAGGTGAGTCTTTTACCCATAGCCATAGCCTCAAAGACACCACAAACGTCTTACATCATAGTATTAATGAAATTCCGTTAGATGGCGCGGAATACAATATTAATGGGTGACGGAATAGTTTTCTTTAAAAAATGATTTTACTTTTTATGTAAATATTAATTAATTAAACAGTAAAATTTCTTTTTCTCCAGAAATGTACAATTATTTATTTATTAAGTCGCAATATTATATATTTTTATTTGATTTTTATAATTTTGCTTTTCCGCCTATTGAATTTTTAACCCATCTTGTTAACTACCGTAGTATTTACGTCAACATTGTAGAGTGCACGATCATCGCCTAAATTTATTACAATAATTAGGAAAAATCATTTACATTTTACTTTCACTAATCGAATAATGTATTTGGAATTGAAGTGCCTGCAAGTTACTAGAGGATCTCCTAGTTAACGGGATTAGTAATTTATGAATGAATTTCACGGCTAAAAGTGCAGTGAAAGGTGGAAGAGTTGAGCCACTACCACCGTTGCTTTTGCCGCCTTCAATCAACTGGCTCACAAACACTGCTTCATTCAAATTTCTCTCATTGATCGTCGAATCAAAAGTAAGTCTATGCTAATCATCTTCAGTTCTATCATTCTTAATTCGCTTTAGCGTTTCTTAGTAGCCCGAAGTGGTTTTTTTCCTAATAATAATTGAAAGTGAATAATGTAACGTATTAAAGTGAGCAAAAGCGAATGAGGGGAGAGGCTTAGAGACCAGAGGTCATACATATTTCACTCTATCGCTTACAAAAATAATCATAACAACTAACCACTTCCCACAAGTAGAAGGCACAGGAGAAATTCTTAACATTCTTTCACTCGCGGATTATACTTTTAAAATTTGGATGTGTATGGACATGCTCAAAATTGCATAAGAGGTTTTTATAACATTGTGTTTTTGAAGATTTATCTTTTGATTTATCTCTAATCTTTGCTTAATCTAATCTGTACACTGTCAAATCCTATCCCGAAATTTAAAAGGGGTTTATGGAATACTATTACTGGAGTACAATTTATTTTTTGTACTCTTTCAAGGTTAAATGTGGATGTGTGTTTATTTGTAATGTTTAGATTTTGCACCCAATTAATACAACTACAATGTCATGTTGCCGACGCGAAGAAACCGTTTTAGAGTAGGTGTATTGGGTCTTATTTCGATAATTTCATTAATAAACTGAAATAAATTGAGTTGTCGGTTTTTTGTTATTTCTAAAATGATCAAATTCGAAAGACAAATAATTTGTTATTGTTATAATAAGATTAAAAAAGAAAATTTTTCATTGCATACCGCGGTACCGGCATTCATTAAATTTTAGACATTCAAAGTTTTGTGTTTAAGCAAGTAGGCTACAGTATTTTAAGCAAGTGCAATAATTTTATAAGAATTTTACCCGCCATAGCAGTTGAATAACTAGTACTATAACGTAATATTATACGGTACAACATGACATTGTATGTACAGTGCAATCATGTGCAGTATTTTTGTATGCATAAATATACTTATGGTACGCAAAATGGAATTATTTGTGTTTTTTATTGCTAACTAAACGTGAACTGATTTCAAAATCTAACACTTGATATGGATAAGCGATCAAAGTAAGAAGGGGGAAAAAATGTTATTTTTTTTTTTTTTTTACTATGCGGCATAATATTATTCAAAAAAGAAAATTCTAACCTAAATTTCAGAGTAAATGATGATTAATCTCTCATAATTGCTTTTAATAGGTCAATGCAATTTGCAAACCAGACGAAACATTTTAATACTGTATACTAATTTTTCTAAATACATATGCGGTAGGTATTTTTTGATATTTGGTTTTACGTGATATTCGTATTATTCGTTCACTGGAATTTGTAGATTTATTTTTCTAATTTACGCTATATTTACTGGTGTTAACATCCTGTGTACGGATGGTTGCGTGTCCTGTTCGACTCTTTTTATCGCTACATTTACAGGACATCACCCTTCTCTCACTATCAAACATCTTACACTTTCATTTATTTACTGTAATTTTTTCTATATCTTATAAGTTAATTTCGCGATTGACGAGTACGGGGCGGAGTTTTTATGTTATTCAGGCGAAATGCAATTATGTTGCAAGTTATAACGAATGGATGACAAAGTATTGCAGCAATATCTAATTCGATCTTACTATTATTGTTTCATGCTCTCGCAACATCCTAATTGTTTGTTTTTATTTGTGCAATGTACTGTACTAGCCAACTTTATGGATTTTAATTAAGATAAACAGGGAATCAAAAATTAAAAAAATAAAATTGTCAGCACAGAAATGAAAAGGGAAGAAGCGGAAGTTAATTGTTATTTTAAAAATAATTAGACTTAAATTCGTCGGAGAGTATTATTATGAAATGCATAATTATAATAAAAAAAAAAAATTGATAAAAATACACACAACAGTTTCATAATACGAAAATCCCCAAAAATGCATAAAACATTTTAGGTTGTTTTTCAAAAACCAAATAATGAACTGAAATACTGTAAATGAAAATTTGATTACCGGTACCGTAGTAAAAAGTGCCAAATTTTGATAGGAAATGTATTAATTAAATAAATAAGCTACCCTAATTTTGAAATACTTTTTAAACTTATTCAATATTCAGAATGTCTTAGCAAAGATTATAATTTTTTTCTTAAGTGAAATACCATTGCAGTATACTTTCAGTAACAAATTTTATTTTCTGAAAAATATTTCGTTGTATCGAGAATTTCGTATTACAGACGTTCGTTTCAGCGAAAAACATTTTGTTTATCAGTTAGTTTACGTATTTGAAGAGGGTGAGGAAGATAAACAAGAGGTTATTTGCATCGCTGCCATCCCCCCTTCCCTTCCCTGCCTTAGTCGATATCGCATCAACTGATATCATAAACGGGGTAATTTTATATTGCAATATAAAAATTAATTTTTTTTTTTTTATCTTTTTTTCCCCTAGAATTGAATCGATAATGTTCAATTTTATGAAGAAAGACAAACAACAACAGAGTAGCAGTAGTAGCGGTAACGACGAAAAAAGTGGCAAGAAAAAGGACGAGAAAAAGAAAGAAAAAAAAGATAAGAAAAAAGATCGATCTTTAACGACGGAGGATTTGAACAGATTGGAAGAAGTTCGACGCAGTTACTTTGGTCGGAAAATTAAAAAGAAAAAGGAAGAAACTAGCCCTACAGGTGTAGAACAAGACGATTCCAGCACCGCATCGCTCAGTCCCGCATGTTCACCAAACAACGAGCAAAATAATCACAAAAACGTTTCATCACTTTTTGGAACTTTCGAAAATAAAGGCGAGAGTGGGACGGTATCGAGCGGAGGACCTGTTTTATCCTCGATTGACGGCGGCGTTATAACTTTAATGTCATCTTATTCTTCAAATTCGCAAAATAGCCAAGCAGCCCCGGAGCAACAGAAACGACCAGCAGTGCCACCCAAACCTCCTCAACGAGGTATTTTAAAAGGCGCGAGCAATTATTACAGCGTCGGAGTGAAAACTAACATTGACGACGACGAAAGCGTGATGGAAAACACTCAAGCTAACGAAACTATTATCTACGATGTGCCTTCTGTTAGAAACGGTTTAGGCCGGCCTTTGCCTCCCCTTCCTCAAGTGAGAACTAGCAGCCCAGCGGACGTCTCGACTAGTTCGGAATATTCTTCGGCCGCGCAAAGCCCCATGAGATCTCCAAACATGAGTAATAGTATCAGTAGCGCAGAAAGTCACGGCGAAAGTGGATTCGAAGTGGGAGAATGCGTCGGAGATGGACGGTGCTTAAAAAATTACGCACTAATTGCCGGCAGTGACTTAGAATTGCCGCCTATTCAAACCGCGAGACAGCCTAAAGAACGAACTTTAGTCGTTTCTAGGCAACTGTCGGGCGATTTTGGTTTCTGCCTTAGACGGGCTTTCGCTGACCCTTTGGCGCCTTCCACACTCAATCTAGATACGAGCGGGGTGAAACGGAAAGAAGTTTTATTCGCCGAGCCGAAGGAGTTCAATCGAAGCAACCCGACTGGTCTTCTTCCGGGTGATCAACTTTTGCAGGTAAACGGAAGATTGGTGAGCGATATGATGAGCAGAGAGGAAGTGGCGGATTTAATACGAACTTCAGGTGAAACGGTGACGTTGTTAGTAAAACCAGTTCCGGAATTAAAAGAGTTGACGGTTCGATTATCATGCGATGGAACTGAAGTGGAATTAGACGAAGGTCATATAAAGACTGGAACCCTTACCAGAAGCGGAAGCAGAAGATTTAAAAAAGGAGATTCAGTAAGTAGTTTATTTGATTTTTATAAAATTTATTTTGAATTGTGGTAGTGTATTAAGGTTAAATAACGCGGGGGGAAAAAAGTACGACGGTGTTGTAGATGTGTAGACAAATTTTTTAGCTTGAGTTAAGAGACCATTGTTTAAAATTGACCAAAAGCAATACGGAAAACTAATGTATTTTCATTTAAAATACAGTACATGTATGGTGTAGACGAGTAGGAATTTATCTTTTTTTTTGTTTTTACTTTTAAAGACTGTCCACGAATAACAAAACATAAGATTTGATTGTTTTTATTTTATGTACTTGTACCTACGTTTTTATCAACGAGGTCAACAGCAGAACGAAAGAAAAAAAGAAATTTAAAGCAGGAGAAAAAATAAAAATATTAGAAGTTGTATTGTCTAAGTAAATTTGCATAGAAGAATGAACTTTATTGTTATTATTCTCAAACGGTAAATTTATACACACATTATTGTGGTTGGTCAGCACTGTGACAGTCTACTTGAAGAAATTATTATTTAATCATTATTCTGAAACGCCTTGATAGTGTCAGTTTTATTACTTTTCACTTCGAAAGAAAAAAAGAAAGCTAGCAATAAAGAATTTGTAATTTTTGAAAACAAGTCAAGGATGCGTCAGTTAAAATGAAATAATAAAGCTGTTTCATAGGAGATTAAATTTCCAGACGCAGCAAATTATATCTGAGCATTTTGTTATTATTTTAGTTATTGTACTGTATATAGTAACAATAGTTATATACTACATTATAAAGTCTGTATGCTGTGATATAATATTGAGCTTAATTGCTTTTTAACTGGAGCAGTTTAGATTAAAATTATTCACATTTATTTTCCGGTTTTTCTTAGAAATGCAACTGGTGATATTATGTTTAAAAGCATGTAGCTTGAGGTTGGCAATTTCCCTCTCCACTAAACATTCTCTTCCTCATTCTTCTTTTTTTTTTCTTCTTCTTCTTCTACCTTGTGAACTCATAATATCCAACATGAGTAGGCTATGGTATGAAACAAGTAATTAGGTTTTTGATGACCACGATGGGCTTCCTCTTTACTTATTCTTCCAGCTATTTTCCCCCTCTTCGATTATTGGTCTACGAATCTCTTTTTTTCCTCCGTTTTTTCTACTCTTCCATTTTTCTTTTTCACAATTTTCTCATCGTGGTCTAAAACCTCCTACAGTACCGGTATTTGAATTTGATACAAATGAGTGATTGGTGGCCGGTAAAAGGAAGATGCCTGATTAAGAAAATTGAGCGCGCTGGGTAAAGCTATGTTAACATCACTTAAATAATGACCTTAATTCTATATGAAATTGATAAATACAATATAATTCGCCTCTTATTAATAGGCAGCATTCACTTTTAATGTATCAGACACGCCAATTCTGCAACTCTAATCTGTTGACAATTAAATATTGAAGCTGAAGCTTTTCGAATTGAACTGAGCTTGGGTTACCTAGACTACTTTTCTGTTTGTAAATATGATAATGAGGAGGGGAGAATTTTAAATTTTTATTTGAAAAGCCAAAAAAAAAAAAAGGTGGAGTTTTAAGTGAAAGTGTCCTCATGTAGCAACGGCAGTAGGTGCATACGCCCTTCACGTCAAATCAAATAGAAATTTACTACCTACGAAGAAGAAAGTGTTTTTACGTTTTTTACAGGTTGAATAACGACAAATTTTAATTTCTAACGAGATATCGAAATTTAGTAGTGGAATAGTCTTTTATACCAACTTTTATGTTGAAATGACTTAAAATCTTGCTGTACTTTTGATTAGAAATTGTCTGTTAAACCAGAACAAAGTTTTAATTTATTAAATAGATCGTGAATATGTTTCCTCACGTACATGTACGCTCAACAGTTTTTTCTCACCTTTAAAAGTTATTTTGTGGTTGTTAAACGGTACACATGCGGAAACCAAATTTTTTTTTTTTGTGAAAGTTTTCATCTTTAAGGTTTATACTGTGATCTACATGTAAACAAAACATTTCTTACGAACTGCAAAATTCATAAAGATTTGGATATTTGTTTTATTATTTTATGAAAAATAAAATTCAACTACGATCAACACAATGGGCGTGAAAATAATGGTTTAAAGAAGAGAATTCAAGGACATTTTACATGGAGTCCACATCTTAGTGATATGAGCACTTTTTTCTGACCCGCTACGAGCGATGATTTAATAACCTAAAAAAAAAAAAAATTAATGGTTGATACATTTTGTGAATGGATATTTAACGGCCCGTGGGAGTGAATGACACTTATTTTAATAATAATATTTCGCCTCCGCTTTTATTTACTCAAAACAATTTTGAATTCCGCTCCCTTTACTTTTATTTTTTTTTTTTTAGTATTAACTAAATAACCCCACTATATCTATTGAGAATTTTATTTATGCAATTGTAGTTGATCTAAATACCTTTATATGAAATGGATTAAGATTTAACTACGGTATTTAACTATATATTTTAACTGAGAGTTTATGGAAATGGATCTTGAATCTCCAAAATTAGTTGCTCAAGCTTTAAGGGCTATGTTAAGGCAAAAGCACTTTTCGACGCCTGAAGCTGAGAATATTATCATTTGGGATCAAAACAAGGTGTTGAAATTTCGCAAAAACTTTAATTTAAATGTTTAATTTTTTTTAATTGGATACCGTATTAGCATTAATTAAATATTTTTTATTTTAGGCAAAAACTGAGGTGCAGTTGGCGAGCGAAAAAGCGTGGTTGGAAGATCAAAGAGTTTGGTTAGTTCATCAAAGCGGCTATACGGCTGCCAAACTCCTAATTTCCAATGAAAAAAGCGAATCACAATTAGGAAAAGCTACGGTGAAATTGGAGCAGAATGGACAATTGGTGGACGTGGAAGAAGAGGATATTGAAAAAGTAATTGTTACTTTATTATTTATCTGTAAAGTCTTTGAATTAATGCGGTATCGAGTAATTTAATAAAATTGCATTTTTGTAGGCAAATCCATCACAACTCGATCAAGTTGAAGATTTAGCTCAACTTAGATATCTAAATGAATCAAGTGTTATTCACGCTTTAAGACAGCGTTATGCAAGTAGTCTTATTCACACTTACGCGGGTAATTCATCGTTGATTATTATCAATCCAATGAGACCTCTCTCGATCTACACTGATAAGGTTAATTAAATTAAAATAAATGGTTAAATAAATTACATTTTATAATTTTTTTTTGTTTTATTGAAAATTTAGGTTATACAAATGTTTCGTGGCTGTAAACGTGACGATATGCCTCCTCATATTTATTCTGTTGCTCAATCTGCATATCGTAATATGGTTACATCAAGAATTGATCAGTCAGTGATATTGATGGGCCGAAGTGGCAGTGGAAAAACCGATAATTTCAAAAATATTTTAACGTACTTATGTCAAACCGTTGGATCAGTAAACAAACTTTTCACAAGTAATATTTCATTTTTGTTGTGAGCTATTAATTTTGTAATTTGATCTTTTTTTTTAATTTAGTGGAAAAATTAAAAGCCATTTTTATTCTATTGGAAAGTTTTGGAAATTGTCGTACTAAACTTAACAGCAACGCAACTCGATTCACTTTAATTTTTTCACTGGATTTTGATCACTCTGGTCAAATAGCCAACGCTTCGTTACAAGCATTTATGCTGGATAGAAGTCGATTAATTGGAAAAGAAAATAGAAAAATAAATGACGTAGATGAAAATTACAAAATTTTCAAATATATGCTAAATGGAATAGATGATAAATTAAGGTTAATACGATACCGCAAATTAATTATTTGTTTAAATTTATAAGTACAGTAAATGTATTTCACACAATTTTACAATTTTTTAGAAAAGAACTGTATTTGGATCAAATGACAGCGCCAAATCTTTTCTTTGGTCCTCAGACAGTAAGTGCTCATCTAATTAAATCATTGAGGAGAATATTTAATAAAAGCCGTTGAGCAATTTTTTAGAAAGAGGATATGCAACATTCGAGTTTTTGTTGGGCACGCACAATAAGTTCTTTAGAGTTATTGGGAGTAAAAATTGAAGATATAAAAGCAATCTGGAACGTTTTAGCAGCGATTTATCATTTAGGGGCAGCGGGAGTTGACAGTGGTAAATATATTTCAAAGTTTGTTAATTTTAAAAATTGACATATTTTAACAATTTTGTAAATCCAGGAATGAATGGAAAAGGTCAATTTAAATCTCCTCAAAGCGCCCAAAGAGCTGCTTCTCTCTTAGGAACAACGATAGAACAATTGGCGCGCTCCATATTTCACTCAACAACTAATAGTAACATTATGAGTAATGGGAATACTCTTGGACCACCAAATAGAAATGCCTTTCGAACTTCACCCACAGAAAAAGGTCAAAATTCGGAGAAGCCAGTTGACGCATTTGAGGCTTTACAGGGAACGGTCATGGGGCTATACTTTGAAGTTTTTAACGCCGTCATTTCACTAATCAATAAGTAACTTTAATAACGGCAATTTAATTATTTTTTCATTAATTATAATATACACAGGTCAATTTCATCAAACACGAGAACTTCTAACTCGATTTTAATTGTTGACACACCTGGTTTTCAAAATCCTGCTACTGTTGAAAGTTCTGCCGCCGCTAACTTTGAAGACCTTTGTCACAACTATATTCAAGAGAGGCTACAATTATTATTTTATGATCATGTAATTGTTGCACAACACGATAAATACACTCAGGTACTTATTTATTAATTAAATCTGAGATGTGATGGGTTGGTTAGTAAAATGTTTTATTTAGGAAAAAATTGAATATAGTCAGGACGTTGCAGATGACAGCAGTCCAATTGCAATTGTGAATTTTATCGATAAACCATCACAACAGGGATTGGTAAGTTTGTCTAACGTTTTAATTTTTTATAATCTAATCTAATGGTTGAAAAACAATTTGTAGATGAGATCTTCAAATTTAGATTTACGAAATGCTGATCAGAAAGGCCTTTTATGGCTATTGGATGAAGAAGCTATTTTTCCAGGATCAAACGATGAATCATTTTTAGAGAGGCTTTTTATTCATAATTGTAACAGCAACGGACTTCTCTTCAAGTCTCATCGACCTAAACATTTTGCTGTTTCTCATCTGCAAGGCACTAACCTGGTTTTATATAATGCCGATGGATGGTTAAAATCCTGTAGAGAAAATGTCAATATTCGATCCGCTATTTTGCTTCTTCAAGAATCTCAAAAGTAAATCTTAGCTTTTGCCAATGTAAAAATTGAAGCTAAACTAAATTTTGTTGTAAATAATGTCAGAAGTAACATTAGTCGGCTATTTGTCTCCAGTCGTGGACCTGTATCGATGACTATTTCAGGTTCAGTGGTTGGAATTGAAGGTACTATGTCACTAAGAAGAGCATCGAGTATTAGAAGAGTTTTTACTACTGGTACAGCTAGTATTAAAAGAAAATCACTTTGTCTTCAAGTTAAATTCCAAGTTGTGAGTACTGCATACATTTTTCTTTTGTAAATTTTTTACTTTTATTAACTTATATTGAAAAAAAATAGGACGGAATAATTGAAACTTTACGTCGCACTCGTTTACATTTTATTCATTGTATATTACCCCAACACAATGGTGGTTTATGTAGCGATGTGAAAACCTTTTATGCCAAAACACCTTCTTCGCCTGAAGAATTTACTTTAAACATTCCTCTTTTACGGTCTCAAATAAGTGCAACTCAAATTCTTGATGCTGTGCGATTAAATAAACAAGGCAAAAAAATATTTTATTTCTCGTAATTCATGCTTAATTTATCTGTTTTATGAATATGGTATTTAGGTTTTCCTGATCATATGCTTTATTCCGAATTTCGAAGACGATTCGAACTTTTAGGGCCTTCCAATGTTCGCGATTCGCCTGTATTGGATGAAAAAAAGGTTTTGCTTATAATTATTATATACTCCGTATTTAAAATGTATGTGCCAATTCTTTATTAATTTTATAGGCTGTTGAAACGCTAATTGATAATTTAGATGTTGACAAAACTCAGTACAAATTGGGCTTAAGTCAGGTAATCTTTAGCTTTCTAATCTTTCAGAATTAAAACTAATCAATAAATTTATGCAAATAGATATTTTTTCGTACTGGTGCATTAGTGCAATTAGAGGAACAACGAGATGAACGTTTACAAGACACTGTTGTTAGATTTCAAGCTTATTGCCGTGGATATTTATCAAGAAAAAAATTGGCTAAAAGAAAAGTAAAGTAGTTTTTCTTTTTCTTATTTGTCGTTTTACAAATTTCATTTTGTTTTTTGTAAAAGGTCCAAGAATTAGCAATTCGCTGTATTCAAAGAAATGTCCGGAAATTTATGGCAGTTCGTAGTTGGCCCTGGTGGCGTCTGTTAATCCGTGTTCTTCCATTACTTGATGTTCACAGGACTGAAGCAGAACTGAAAGCAAAAAGTGTAAGAGAGAAATTTATTTTCCTATTATTAAACTTGTTTTAGTGTTTGAATGAGACACATCGAGTTTTTATAAGGCTACTATAGAAAAGGATTTTAACCCTTTTTTTATTTGTTTGAAATGAACTGGTTACATGTTTTTTTTATTTATTTATTGGCAAATGTACAAGTTGTATTTGTGATCCCCAACTATAGGAGTGAGCACGTCGAGTGAAAGTGAGAGAAATGTTTAAAATAGGGCACAATAACCCACAGCTCCTTCTCCAAATTATATACACACAATCACTCCTTCCCAAATTCCTTTTTAAACATACACAGACAGTTAACCAAATCACGTGACTATTAGCCTTTCTTTTGTTTTTAGCCCTTATTGCTTTATTCTAGAAAGAGGGAAGGAGGAAGGGAAAACATGCGATCGGCTTAGTTATATTGAGATAAGAGATAAACATGTGAACCTTATATTCTTCTGTAAAATCGGTCACCATCTTTTTGGATTTCCTTTTACCCTCTGGCCTTATTTTTCACCGATGTCCTGCAGCTACTATTTTTAGTATCACTGGCGTTGGCGAAGAAGCAAGTGGGCCTCCAATTGATTTTTTTTGCCTTATCAACTATTTAAAATGCCTGTTAAATCAGCTACTAAATCCACTCGTAATTATGATTATATTTTATTTAAATAGAGATTAGATATATTGCCAGTGTTGATGTAAATTTTTAATATTTATTTTTATTTATTTTTAAATTTTATTCGCGTATCTTATAAACATTACTCTCGGATAAAAATGGGGAAAACTACAGCTTTTTCATTCTGGTCTCGAATGGTATGTACTGTAATTAGTTTTCTAAAACTATTTAAATTTGTCCAAATATAGCAGTTTTTTTTTAATAATGTGCGTCTCTATCTTTTTAAATGCAATCTATCAATGCCTAGTTAATTTTATATTTTAACTCATTCAAGCACTAAAATTCGAATTTATTTTGAGGTATTATTGTTATTTTTAAAAATAATGTCAATAATTATTTATTTAGGAGGAGTTGGAGACTTTGCGTCATAAAGTAGAGAAATTAGAACGTGAAAGAAACGAACTAAAGCATGAAAATAATAAATTGGAGGCCAAGGTGAGTGTTATCAAGCTTATTAATTATTTTATTTTATTCATTTTAACAGTTTGTAAACGAGGTGTGAACATAACAAATACATTGTCTAACCTTCAAACACGTTCAAATGAAAAACAAATTTGGAATATATGCTTTGAAAAGCAAATTTTTTACAAGGGAAAAAAAAAATCCCAAGTTCAAACCATTTTGACGATTGACTTAAGTTCTATTTAAAAACACAAGCGCTAACAAATTTCCGCTCGTAGTTCTTTCTTTGCTAATTGCAAGTATATTTAGCAACGCGATTTTGGGGAAGCAAAACGAAGCGTGTTCTTTCGTTTCGTGCGATAGCGTTAGTGATTGATGAGTTTTTCTCTTGCTCTTTCTAAAAATAAAAGAGACGGATTCTCCAGCCAAAGGGTTGAACGAATGAGCGGTTGAGCCAAGAACTACACATTTAAAAAAAATTTCCTACCCGGCACCACCTAAGCGCAATGATATCTATCACATCCACCGCCGACAAACACTATTTTTATTATGCTCAATTACATTTTTATTTGTTTGGCTTATTTGGGAAGATGCATACAATATAACCAAAGATTTTATATTTAAATAGATTAAATCTATTTAAAATGCAAAGCTTAAAATATTATTAAATAACATTATAATTTTTCTTAATTTTGGGAATTATAAATTTATAATATCTAAAATGTTTGCTCAAAGGGATTAAAAATTTTTAAAATTTACCAGAGTAAAACGTTTCCTAAGAATTGCTTAGGCCCTATAGATATGTTTTTTTTTTTTTTAAATATCCTCTTACAAAATTATACCTAAATTACTTGTGATTTTAAATTTTAATCCTAAAACGGCATAAAAGTTAAGGTACTATAACATAAACTGTAGTAGGGTGGGACTGTTAACTGACGTTGTCTAGGAATATAAACGAATGTTGAGTGATGACTATAGAGATAGACAACGTTTGCTAGTGCTTAATGTGCAAAATGCAGATGCCTAAATTTTTATTTTTAGAAAATAAAAATCTTCCTTAGATGTTTTTCCGCGTAACTTAAGAAGTGAAATGTGTTGTTCTAATAATTTCCCTCTTAGCTCTACTATGTATACTAGCACTTGATAGCATCCAACAAAACAATTTCAAAATTCACCTACTCCGTAGTTACTACCCAATTTATATTTAGATATATCGTTAAAAAGCGCTTGTGCTGCTGCTGTCTCAATCATATTTTACTTCCTGATTCCTAATTCACCCACGACACTCACTTGAGAATCAGACACACTCAGCCAGTCGCACCGGACGCAGTATTTAAAGCTTTGTAGTAGGAAAGGATTGCTTATTTGCTTCTTGCGCTTTAAAGTTAAAAATGAATTTTCAGACATTGTTGTTTATTTTTCTAAATTCTACAGGTTAGCGAGTTGACAGCTGATTTAGCTGAAGAGCACGCTACTTCTACACACGCCTCGGAAATGTTGGAAGCTGAGAGCAGTGAAAGAATGAAGATGGAGAAGGAAATTCAAGATACCAACGTTAGATTTATTCGAGTTGAATTTAAAGGATTATATACAATTTTAAAATTTTTTTATCAATAATTAGAATCGCTATATGGAATTACAACGTCTTCAAGAACGAATGGAGTTGGAAGTGATGGAATTTAGAATGATGAAAGCGAGCTCGGAAATTAATGGTGATCTCTCTGGAGATGAAGAAATAGGTTATTCAATTGCATAAAACAATTCGGAAATTTTAATGTTTTTAAATTATTCTTTCATCTTTTAAAATTGTAGAAAATTCTGTGTACAAACAACGCTATGACAATACCCGCCGAGAATTGGAATTAATCAAAAAGAAAATGAAGCAGCAGATAGAAGATGATGAAGAACAGATGTTGCTTACTAAGAAAACAATCGAACGCAAAGTCCACGAAGCTGTGGAGGAGGCGGAAATTCAACGACAATCGGTGGCTCAGTGGAAACGGAAAGTGCAGAGACTCAACCAAGATATGAACGACATTAAATTTATGTTAGAAGAACAAACCGCGAGAAATGCGAGTTTAGAAAAGAAGCAGAGAAAGTAATTGAAATTACTTTTCATTATTTAGTTTTACGAATTTGAATTACGATAATACTAAATCGACGGTTGTAATTTAAATCCAGGTTTGACGCAGACTTAAGTGCAACGCTTGATCAAGTGCGACTGGAAAAATTGAGCAAAGAAAAGCTTCAAAAAGAGAAAGATCAAATATTGGGCGAGCGATACACTCTGGAACAGGAATTAGAGGTAGGAATTACATTTAACTTTTTTTTTTCCTACGAAATTTCCTAACTTTGGTCTAAAACCTTATTTTTAACTTATGTCAAAACTCTCGTAAAAATGCTGCAATAGTTTTCCCATTGATTATGATATAAAGAAATACTATGGGAATGCAATTAGAAACACAAATGAAGGAAGCTAAACGGTTCTCACTGACAAAAAAAAAACTTTTAACAGCCACGAGAGAGTGCATTGATCTTAATTCCCATGGTTACATTACATTTGTACCTCAACACTTAGAAAAAAAACATTATACCAGGTTATAAAGGAGGTTATTAGTGCGCGATCATTCCGTTTTTAGTAGACTGTAAGATTGTAATGTAAACGAAAAAAAATTGCATTTTAAACTTTTAATATTTGCTTTGGATAAAACTAAAACAAGAAGAAAGTGATTAAAAATAATAATATTGCTACAGTTCTTGAAATTACTTACAAAAGTTGCGACTTTGTACAGTATTTAAAATTATTGTTTAAAGTTAGCTATAGATTTTTAAATTGATTACAATTTTATTTAGTTTATTTAAAAAAATTAGCGCCGGCGACTACTCTTAAATTTTCATTTAACGCGAAGAGAGGTAATTTAGCTCAACAAAAGACTAATAATTGCTTGTTATTATTATTATCATCACATTTATAAATGCTTCCTTCCAATTTTTGAAACCGCGATTGTTAATTGGTTAGAAAGAATACATGAAGCATGCTTGAACTAACATAAGTACTAGTCAGGTAAACGTAAAGAGGTGAATAAATGCGAGCACAGGTGCGGAAGAGGTGGTAGGAGGAGTTTATAAAACATTAACTCGACTCATTGAAATACTAAATAAAGTTGGCAGTTAGTGAGTGCCTGACATTAGTTTATTTGTTGGTGAATTAAAAACGAGAGAGATGGTTGATACATGTCCTCATCCTTCTGCGACCATCTCGGCTCTCTCAGCTGCTCGCCTTCGATTGCCTCTTTATGCTCCTTGCGGATGGAAAAGTAAGGTAAAAAAAATAAGATTTTGGCGTAAGTTTATTATGTAAAAGTATTTTGAAATGATAGAAGGCCTTAGTTTTATATTTATAATGGTTGATTTTAAAATGTTTATTTTAAACAGAAACAATAATTCTGAACTTTTTCATTTTTAATTAGTTAAATTATTTTTTAAAATAATAAAATGTTAAATCTGTGCGCGTAGATTATTTAAAAAATATATTGGTAATAGCCTGGCATAGCTTCCATATTATAGTAGTCACCTGTCACCTCCCTAAATGCTCCTTTAAATCTTTGTTGACCGTAACCTTTACTCTTTTCTCCGTAATTATTATAATCATGATTATAACAGAGTTAAACAGCTTCTTCAATCATTCATTAATGCAGTATTATGTAGCCTACAGTAAATAACGTGCAAGCGTTGAGAGCCCATTTTTGATTTGGAAATATATGAGATGAATTATTTAAAAGTTTACTTCATATTGCTTAAAAAGCAAATATATTTTTTATTTTTAGAAATTGAAAATCTCAATTTTTATAATTTTTTTTATTAGAGCGTGAAGTTGGATCTTGAGATGAAGACTGAAAAGTTATCGGCATTGACGAGAGAATTAGATGACCTCACTTTCGGAAATAAGGGCGACGAAGAGGTAAACTGCTTAAAATCAACATCATTATTTACTTAAAAGAGGTTATGCGCCTTAATTTTATTAAGCGTTTACTTTGAAAACCCACTACAATTAAAATTAAAAGTTTGCAAATTCGTAATAGCAGAATTAAAATAATAAATAAAAAATACATTTAGCTAGGATTTACGGTATTATGAGTTTTAAAAGAAAATTGATGTCAATTAAAATTATTGATGTATAAATATTTTTTAATAAAGATTGCACAGTTGAAGCGAGCTAAACATGAGATGGAACTAAAATTAAAGGATCAGGAAGAAGAACTGGATGATTTAGCTGGACAGGTTTCCATGCTAGAACAAGTATAATCCTCCAGTATTTAGTTCGTGCAGTATTAATTAATCAGTATTTATAGGCAAAATTAAGATTAGAAATGAATTTCGAAAACGTGCGGAAGGAACACCGCAAAGAATTGTCTCAAAAGGATGAAGAAATGGAAGAGACGCGTGCTAGTTGCCAAAAGAAGGTAATATTACAGATTTTGGGTTTTGGATTTAATTTTCGCACGTTTTGTATTTTACTAACAGCTGAAATTATTGGAACACCAATTGGAGACTGAGCACGAGGACAGGCAGACTTTAATTCGTGAAAAACACGAATTAGAAAGAAAAATTTTTGAAGCTCAAGAACGACCAATGATAAATCATGACGCTGAAACCGTGAGTCGCCTTCGAAAAGATCTCAAACGAACCAAAGCACTTTTTAAGGATGCCCAGTTGATGTTGGAAAGGAATAAAGGGGATTCGGGAAGTAAAGCAGCCATCCGACAATTGAAAAATCAAGTACGCACGAAAAATTCTTTCCCGAAAATTGTAATTGACATTATTGTTTGTAGTTGGAAGATGCGGAGTTTGCCAAAGTAGCAGCAATTAAATCTAAGCAAGGAGTTGAATTAGAATTACAAGAAACGTCCAGCCAGTTGGACGACGTCGTTAAAACAAAGGCTGAAGTAAAACAACTAGAAATTGTCAAAAATTAAAATGTTAACCAATCTTCTTATTTATTTTAGTTGGATAAGAAAGTTAGTGTTTTATCGCGAGAGAAACATGATTTGCAAGCTCATTTAGAAGAGAACGAGGAAGAACTTGCTGAAGTTATGCGGAAGTACAAGGCTTCGGTAAATCAGCTGTCATTAGATCAAACACAGTTGGGTGAATTAGCATCGCAGATATCCGATTTAGAAGTCGAACGCAACATGTTACGCGATCAATTGACAGACCTTTCCGGTAAATTAGAACAGTTAGAAGGAGAAACTGTAAGCAGTCACGAGCAAAAACGATTAGAAATGAAAGTGAAAGAAATGGAAACAAGATTAGAGTTAGAAGCCACAACCAGAGGACGTTTAGAAATTCAATTAAACAGGGTAAGAGAAACTTTAGAAAAGCTAGTGGAAGAGTGCGATGGACTTAGATTGAAAGAACAGCAAGCGCAAGAGGCCAATCGTAAATGGCAGAGACAATTACGAGATATGAAAGAAGATTATGCTGTATTACAGCAAAAAGAACTGGAAATTTCACAAAGGAAGCACGAAACGGTAAGCGCGCATCTGTGACCTTTACTTCTGAAATTTACCTTAACCAATTCTAGGAATTTGCTATGGAAAGTTTGGAATCTGAGTTACAAACTGCTAGATCAGATTTAAAGTTGGCGTTAAAACGGATCGAAGATTTACAGGCGGCGATGGAAGATAACGCAGAGAGCGAGGAATCAGAAGGGTAAGTTGAGAAAGATTCATATTTTTTTCTTTGAACTTTGAATTTGAACTTTGCAAATTTAGAGATTCGGATGGTGACAGTAGCGATACGAGCGTCGAATCGTTTTTGTTAAGTCAACAAGCATCAAGACCCAGTTTAAGTCGAAGCCGCCTAACGAGCAGCGGTAACAGCAGTTTGTATTCTAGTTCAACTTTTGGAAGAACTTCTAGTTTGGGAGAAGTGGATGTTGTGAGTAGGTAGGATTCATTTCTAAGCATGGCAACTGTTTGCCTAAGCTGAGCCATTCATTTCCTATCTTGTGATTATTATGTTTGCTGTATTTTAACATTTATATCTTTACATATCTTAACGAATTTTTAATTAACCAATCCCTTCATTTTCTAAATTAGGTATTATTATTACAGTATTATTGTTTATTGAATCAAGTAAAATTCAAAGACAAAAGATCTACTTATCTAAAATTTTCGAAATTCAAAAATCATAGAATTCTTGGTTTGGTTTTTGCGAGTACTGTATATTTACTCGAATTCATTATCCCGATTCTTGACCAATATAACTACGTCTAAATATAATTGTTCACAAAAATGAGGTGTTAGACTTTTAATTTATTAAATATAAGTATTTAGTTACTTTTGTAATTGGTTTTAGACCCCTCATATAGCCTACCATTAACTGTAGAACCGTCTCACTTTTTATTGTCCTTGTAAATTTGGCACTTATTTTGAAGTTAAAATTTTTTTTAAAAAAAACTTGAATGGTTCTTATTAATATTTTATTTTGCATCTCAGTGAGTTATAATATACTGATAATGTAGTGGACGTTAATTCGTCTGAGATATATAAGCGTACCAGCAAATTTAATGTTAATGCACGTCTTTGTAACTACATGTAGTTTGTAAAATGGAGACTGAATAATGTTTTAATTATATTAGGTTCAATGTGGATGAGGTCGGCGAAAGTAGTGAACAACCTCAACAGCGCAAGGTGAAACTAAATTCCGAAAACCAAAATTCGATGGATTTTTCGAACAACCAATCAGAAGTCTAAATTACTACGTGTAATGTACAGTCATTTGCAGCAACAGTGAGTTATACGCTTAACCGTTCATCATTTCCTTTTTTTTTTTTTTTTAAAAACCCCGATATTAAAGTCTATATTTAAATACATTATCATAATTATTTAAATATTAATATAATAATCAGTGTAAATACACCAAGTAACACCCACTAATACCTTCATCATATTAATTTAGAACCTCAAATCTAGCAACAGAATAAATTATTTATATAAAATTATAATTAGCATTTTATATCCTTAAAACAACCCACCTCAGATTTACAAACTTTTAATAAGTGGAAATTCTTTTATTCAATTGTATCGAATAGCTGTGATCCACTTTATTATTAATTTGAGCTAAAATTTATAGCACGATTTTTTTAAACAAATGTTTCATTATTTCTCTCTTGTTCTTGTTTCGAGTTATTATTGCAGTTAGATTGTTATTATTCGTTTACATTTAAATTATATTAATATTTTTTCTTTAACGAAGTTTTATTAAAAGAATTAGACTTATTTTACTATCTCTTTGTTTTATTTGGACTAATGTTATTATTGCAGCTAGAGCCCACTTCAAAGCGTCATTTTATTACGACATTACGTAATCATTTTCTTCTGCAAATAAAATAATTGCAATAAACTTTGTTGTGCCATGGCTAACCCCATGCCCATAATGTCGTAGGGGACATAATTTTGTGGAACAAATGGAGCGTTTTTTTGATGAAATTGTGTATGGTCTTGCATATCTCGTATTAAACTAAGCCATTCTACCAAGGTAAGCCATTCTACATTTTGCGCACTCACCCAGTTCAAACACCGATTAGTGATACAGTAGGCTATTATCATACTAACTATAGTATTGCTGTATTAGAATTTTTAATATGAGATGCCGGGTATTAAATGAATAAATTATTAAGTGAATAAAGCAAGAATGATAATTATAAACTAACAGGCTATTTAAAATTTCAAAATTTATTATGTAAGTGTAATTCATTGACGCGGATTTCCAAGTCGGTCAAGTGAGGCCACGGACTCATTGGGGTGGCCAAAAACGTTAAACAGTTGAAAATTTAATAATTTTTTGGGATTTAGCTCTTAGCAAGTTCGGAACTTGTTACGCTTCCGGTAGTCATTTACAATTTTAGGGGCGGAAAAACTTTTTGGTCTCTGGTCGAAAAATTAGTGTGTTTTAGTTTTGTGATAAAAAAAAATTATATTTAGCGGTATTAAACGTAGAGAAAATAGTTGATTATAATGAAACTAGAGGGCAGCAGAAGTACCAGCTTTAGAAATGCCATTAAAATCAAGATGGCACAGAACTTTATGGATTGCTTCTTTCATTAAACTTTTACACACGTCCTAAAATAAATTGTTCTTTATAGTTCAGATGCTACGATAATCATGCAATCTAAAATAAGGAATTTAATATTTTACAAAATTAAAATCCGTGAATTTTAAATATTAATTTAATAAATGCATCACAGTACAATTTTTGGATCTATTTGATGACGTAATAGGTTATTACGCATATTGAACATGCGCAGTAGTAACTACCAATAGAAGTTGTGGCACTGGATGATGAGTCATTTTGAGAGTTCAGTTTGCTTTTTGGTAGCCGGTGAATTGTTTGTTATGAGAAGTTGCCTAAACAAACGAAAACCACGAAAAATTTCATCGCCATTATTCCTAAAGACATCAAAATACTAAAGTAATTCAGTGCCTCGTTTATTAAAAGTTAGTAAATTTACGTAAATAAGATTAACATTTATGCTTTTAAAAAGCGATTGAGAAACAAGCATTTTTTTCCTGCCATCCTCCGCCGTCCTTTTCATCTCTCAGGATAAGAAAACAGAAAAAAAAAAGGAGAAAAACCTTTTGTTGTTTATATATTTGGAATCGTCGAAAATGGAGAAGTCGTCGACAGAGCTTGGCGTTTATAAGGAATTCGACGATTTTTTAAGACTTTGGCGTGGTCGTTCCATAAATGATGCAATTTTAATTGATAATGAAGTCGATGAAAGATTTCTGCCTTTTCAACAATCTCCACCCAATTGTATTTCGTCGAAAGACGTAGTTGGATTTGTGCTCGAATGGGCCCGGCAAATATTGCACACTCTGTAAGTAAAATTATAATTTCCTATATCCTAATATTTTTAAAATAATTCATTTAAAAAAAATAATAAATAAATTTTGGCTGTGCAACAATTACCGCCTGAACGAGATTGACTTTTTGGAACCGGTCAATAAATATTCATGAAAACGAATTAAAAAGTCCAAGGATCGCATTACCGTTAATTTAAAGATAAATTATGTATTCTTTTTAAATACCGGTAATAATTTTTTATTTATTTTTGAAGAATTTAAAATTTTGCCTTTGGTTTTTAATAACGAAAATTAAGAAAAAAAATTATTCTTCAAACGTTTATTTATTTATTTTTTCAATGACATTTCCAATTCAGTATTTCGGGTTATAGTTAAAGTGAACAGATTTGATGAGTGAAAAACTGTATGTTGAATAATTATTGGTCGAGATTTTTATAAGTGTCAATTGGCCAGACCTTGAAAATCGATTTGACAAGCCGCGCTCGTTAATTGAATTGCAAAGCGATCGAAGCTTGAGAGGTGCGTTTGTAGGGGGGAGGGGGTAAAAAAAAAATGGCGAGTAGGGTAAATAACCTAGGAATATCACATGCGAATTAAGCAAATGTTGTCTGGTAATGATTGATTGATATGTGTGTTGCTCAGACTTGGATGGGTGATTGTCGTCGAGTTGGGCGTTCGAACACAAATGGAAGCTTTGCATTTTACCATCGTGTTCTCTGTGAATCTACAACACGCCTTGGTTCTGCTTTTTTTTTTATTTTTTTTTTTTTTAAAAATACTGTTCTTGTAATACATAATCTAGTTTTGCTCTTTCCACTCTTTTTTTTTGATTTTGTTGGGATTCTTTTTTTTTTTTTTATTATTATTTTATTATTCTTCAATGGCAACTCAGTCCAAGTATCGCTTCGTCGCTCAAACGGAAAAGGTTATATTTCCGTCCGTTTGCGCTGGAATTGCTTGCTTCAACTTTTAGTAGCACGTGTTAGGTGTAGTGGAAAGCGCAATGATCATGCGATGGGAAGATTCATCGTTTACAATATGAGCATTTTTTTTTTTTTTATTTCATTTTTTGATTCAATGTGTGAAGTTATAGTGTTGTTGCTCTTTTAACATTTTTTTTTTCTGGATTAAATCTTGTAAAAGATTTTTGTATCTGAAGTCGTCACTATATAAAAATAAAACAGCTTGTTTATTTTACTATCTAATAATTAGTTTTAAGAAAGTATGTCTCGTAAAATATGTCCCTTGCTATAGAGATATATAAAAATAGGGTGGGAAAAAATTAATTCGTAATAGCCAATAAAAGTTTCCTTTTTTTTATTATTATTTTTTTTTTTTTTGTTCTTTCCATTACCGGTACCTGTTTTTGAATTTAAAAATGTTAATCGCCTTAAAGATAACCTAATTAGATGTGAATTAGCATCTTTTGAATTCGCTCAACAATTTATTTTCGATATAGGTTTGCAATACAGTATTATAGAATTAATCAGAATAAATTGGGGGGTTTTTTTTTTTATTTTTATCTTTGAATTTAACTTTGTCGTGTGGTTAGCTTATAGCCATGAGGTATACGAGATTTTCCATTAACGATATTAATTTTTGCTCTTGCGTACATTCGCCTTCCGCACCAGACTATGGTAATTATGCCACGCGTGTGTTGTTGATTACGATCGCCACGAAATTATTATTTTTTTTTATTTAAATAAAAGTAAGATAGCATAATAGGAATTTATGACTAAATTTATCCCGGACGGTGTTAGTGTGCGAAGCGAAAACGACACTTCTTGGCCAGATCGATAAGATACCAAGGAATAATAGCGCCGGTTATTGTTGTGGTTTTCCGAAAAATGGTAGGAGGAAACGTGGTTGCGATACTAAAGGGTAGGTACTATTGGCACAGATTTGCAATTTCTATCTTCGTTTTTTCCTCCTTTTTTCAAAAGAAGACGATGTTTGTCCGCCGATAATTTTATAATATAATCAAATGGATACTTAATCTCGATGCTCTATACAGTACACAATTATTGTGTCACCGTTTTAGTTGTGCCAAGATGAGGATTCACGCTAGACTAAAAAGAAACTGTAATTATTAGGCAGACTTTTATGGCTTTCGTTGATGGTCTAGTGTGAGTAGTGCTGAAAATTGTCTCTTAAACGGTCCTATACGCCTATTGAATAGATGTGTAGTAAAAGGCCATTCAGCTCTGCAGCTTATTAATGAAATTGGTGAATGAATTTTTCGTGTTACCATGTTTTGGCAGGTAACTTCCCAATTTCAACACGCACAATTGCATCACGAACGTCATTACACTAATTTATTTTCTTCATCAAAGTTATTTGACCGGAATTAGTTTGCGGTGTTTTTTTTTTTTTTTTTATTTTATTTTTAATTTTCTACCCATCGTTCTAATTGTTTCACTTAATAAGCGGCGGCGCTGTATGGTGGTGCGCACGTGCGTTGGTGAAAAGCATCTAGCCAGAAGTCTTTCAATGTAATTAGGTGAATCATTAGACCACAAATCGTACGCTTCTCTGCTTTTCAACAAAATTGATACAAAATAATAAATAGGGAAAGAAAGAAAAAAAAAAATTAGAGTTTTAGAAGAGTTGACGTTAGGATGCGAAATCTGCATCGCCGTGATGTAGAATAGTTTTAAATAAGAAACGTTTAGAGGGCGTCGACATTCAATTTTTTTTTCTTTTACCGGTATTTTTTTCAAAGTTATTTTTTAGATTTTTACTTTATTTTTTATTCATAATCTGCAACATTTTTTTGAAGATTGTGGAGACGCCACCTGTTGTGTATGAAGGGGCGGAGTTTAATATTATGATTGGCTCGTATGCATACGAGAGAGAAGACACTTTTGAACTTTTTGGTGCTGTTTGGCAGTGACGTAGACAGCTGTGTTTTAACCAGCCGTTGCAGCAGTTACGAAACCTTGAGTTTGGTCATTGCTTTTAGAATGTACATGAATTATTGTACTGTATACTGTAGAGGTCAAAATTGAAAGGCGCATGCGTAATAGATTTTGTCTTGTCAAATAATTCGATGTCATTCGCTCTTGTCTGTGGACATATTTGTTTATCGCTATTTTTTTATATTTTTTTTTCTCTTATTAGTTGTTGTTACTTAACCATGATTAACCTAAGTTATCCTGTCTGGCGTTGGCATAGCCCAAATTACTAATTTTGCAGAACCGGTATTCTATTAATTTTATTAACGTGATGCTGCGATTTATAGATGGTTATTAGTTTATGGGTTTGTTGATAGCCATTATGAAATTGCATTTTATAAATTAGAATTTTTAATAATTTTCCAAATATTTATTTTTTTTTAAGAGACTTTGTTTTTAGATTTTGGATTAATTGGCTTAATTTGGTTAAAATCATCGCAAAATTACATTGAATTTAGGCTCTGTTTACGTTTTTTTTAATGTTATCTTTTTTAAGATTTTAACAAACTGCTGTACATTACATGTATAAGCTTTTTAATTAAGTTAATGGTGTGGTTGTATAATATGGTGGTGGTCAAAATAAACAGTGATGTGTTACGGCCGTCTGTTTACATCATTGCTTTGGTTCAAAGAAATAATTAGACGAGAAGAAATTAATAAAAATCTACACGTCAGAATAAAATATATCTTAGTTTTTTGTTGTTGTTGTTGCTGCTGGAAGAACCATAAATGAAAAAAAGCAATGACCGTTGAAGGGCGTTGGGTATCACGCTTGAATTAAAATACCTGATGCTTGTTGTTAGAATTATGACTGTAAAACGTCATAGTTTGATAATTATTATTATATATTCTAGGCTGAGATTAGAACGCTTCACATTTGAGGAATGTTTTATTAAAAGTGAGAAACACCTTTTTTTTTTTTATTTTTGCATTTTTGCCGCTGTCTTATCTAAATTTAGTCGAGTGCGTAGGCGACAAGAGCCCACGTGACGTGAGAAGGATATGCTCCCATGGCGTTATATATAGAGCAAAATTATATCTTCCAAAAATGCATTGTACGGTAATAAGTCCTTAACAATAATACTGTACATTTAAAGTTGTAAACAAAATTTTAAATTCCCATTTAATTTGTTTTTATAAATGATTGCCGATATGCTTGTTATTTACGTTTTATTCATTTTTTATACACTCCCAAAAGCAGAAAATGATCAAAGATGATTATGCTTCCTACTGAAAAAAAAATTAGTTATTTTAATGTCTGGGTGATTTTTTGATAGGTGCGTGATTTCATGTACTGTATAATGTTGTCAATATTATTTGGAAAAGATTGTGTAGTACGTCAGCGCATCTTTTTATATTAAAGCTCTTATTTTATATTAAATTTGACTATGTTAAATATTTGGTTTGAAAACCAATGCTCAAACTTTTTTTTTTTTTTTTTAAAAAAAAGTAGTAGAAATGGAATATAAACATTTTAAAATAAAATCATTGATACTCGGTAGTTTTTTTTTTTTTTTTTTAAACATTGAAACATAATTTTAAAATTACAGTACTGTATATCGATCATTGCTCTGAATAATTATTTTTCAAAAATACTCCATATTTAATTATTTTTAATTTACCGTAATAATTATCATTATTTTGTACGTTAAGTGTATCGGTAAAATTACTTACGCAATTACTGTCGAATTTGATTACAGTACACCCATCCCTCGATATACGGCCTAGATCGGTTCCTGAAGTAGGCCGTATATCGAAAGGCCGTATATCGAAACCTTTTTTCCCATAGAAACCCATGTTAAACGAAAGGATGGGTTCCAATTTTTAAAAATGAATTAAATTTTTCAACAAAAAATTTACTTTTTTCATTTTATTGCACATAAACCAGCGTATTTTAACTGAACATGAATTATATGTTCAAACATTCTGACTAGAATCTGATTAAAAAACA
>JAQGAZ010000588.1:0-53371 GCA_034692225.1 Polydesmus complanatus | reverse complement strand
GTAGGACTCGAACCTACGCGGGTTACCCCATTTGATTTCTAGTCAAACGCCTTAACCACTCGGCCACAACTGCTCACGTTTTGTTTTTGATGCTATACAACTAGTTCCTAATCAATAAAATTATCAGTCTACAAAAAATGATAAAAAAAACTTGAAAATGTGTTTCTTATCTCATAACCTTTGTTTACATTTTACAATACATAAAAAATATGATAATAAACATTTTTACCTTTATTTACACCTGATGATCGGAATAATAATTACAGTCAATTCAAATGCACATTCGATAGATCACATTACAATATCGTAGAGTCGATGACACTATTAATTCACGTGCACATTGTGCACTGCCTCAATTTCCATAATAATTACGGAAACAGCTGATATATAGACTCGTCTGCAAACACGATGATTCATTCTGATTTTTATAATTTTATCTCTCTCATTGTTAAATTTCATTTTTATTGAAATTGACTGGTACAGCTAAGGCACCAATTCCATAGGCGCAGAAAAGTGTAGCATTCGGTTATATTTATTATGCAGATCCCGGCAATTATAATGGAAACAGTTAATTGAGATAAGGAAATGCAATCTGAAAAACCAATTTTCCTCTTTTGAGAAAGCCGTCGAGACCGAACCAACCAGATGTTTCTTAGTGCTATAATCAATTTCTTTTGATAAAAAAAAAAAAAAAAAAAAAACGTCGGTAATGGAGCTGATATTATGGTTAAAAGTAATGTTCTACATTTCGTAACGTCACCTTTTTCTTTATTTCGTTAATGGAAATAAACTTTTATTTAGGTTTCCTAGTCCTGTAAAATGGAAAACCAAAGTTGCAGTACGCGTAAGGAATTAGATATCGAGATAAAAGTAATGTATTTTCTTCTAATTATTACTTTATCTAAATACGAATATATTAATTAATTGTATGTAGGCCTACATACCAAGAAAATAATATTATGATTCTTTTATTTAGGAAAACGTTTTTTGAAAATTAAAAAAAATGAGTATGAGGAATGAGAGGAGTTTTCGGGAGACAAGGATAATTTATTTATTCTAATTACTATGGTATTTAATATTAAAAATATGTATGCTCATAATTATATCAATAAATTATGACTATTTGTTTAAGATGAATAAAACAACAGAATAACCATGAAAATTTAGATGCAGTCTCACAGTGACACGCAAACTGGCAATAAAAAAGTAAACTGTTCATAATTTATCGAGTTAATATTTCTGATGGCGTTAATTATTTTATTTTTTTATAGATAAAAAAAAAAAAAAGTAGGAAGAAAATTAATGCATACATGCATTTTTTTTTTGCTTCGGATTAATAAACAAAGCTGAGATGTCAAATGGTGATTATACGCAGAGTGCAGTATAAAGAAATTGCATTCAAATGTTTTTTGTTATTATTTCTTTTATGAAAGATGAGAGCCATGCCCTTGTCAAAAGAAAACAAAAGAAAGTTGAAGGATATGCATATATAATAAACAAATGATTGCCACCCACTTTTCATGAGAGACGTTAGAATGTCGACCTGTGGACCAACGATTAATTAGGTTAATCACTTCCTTTTATTAATAATGGCGTAAGTATTGCGGTTACTAAATTTAAATTTTGCAAATATTTATCTTAAAATTATTTTTATAGACGTTAAATTTAATAATGTTTTTAGCATTTATATTTCCCGCTTTGCAAAAATATCTACGAGTTTCATGCTTCTCCACCGTCAGCGCTACCCATGGAGAAGTTGCGATTTTAGGTCAGTTCACTCGCTTTATCTCGAGTTTATTTCAAATCTGGCATCCTGCTAAAAAGCAAAGTTCTTCTTGAAATGGAAAAACAAACGAAACCGGAGGAAGAATTTTGAAAACAATAAAAATAAAAAGCTGCCAAAAATAAGATCTCTAAGGATTCGAAATCTTAAATTTAAAAATGGAGATTTTTCGCAGTTGTTTATTTTTAGTATGTTTTTGGTTAAGTCGCAGTTGTTTTCAAATGTAAGCATTATTGTTACAATATTGAAAATTTTTGTAAACTAATGTTTTTTTTTAAATTTAGAAATTGCGATTGGAGCTACTTGATGTTCACTCAGCAATGGCCACCCACTGTTTGTTTAGAGTGGCAGGTACAATATTGCAGAATTATTATTTTTAAATTTTTAATACAAAAACTTAGGCTGAAACCTGAAAACAGTGTATTTAAAACAGTTTTCATAGGTTGAAATTATTTCTTTTTGTAGTTATAATTAGTGATGCAATTATATTTTATTAATTTTACAGCAATGCAAAGCTTTAAATTTAATTCCACACTATTTTTTAAAGTCTGGTGTATTTATTTAAGTTAAAAGTATAGCAATAATGTTGGGAAGAAAAGAAAACTGATTTTTTCTATTTAAAATAGCAAGAAAGCCCGTCTCATAAATGTATAAACTGGAAAGGAAATGAAACCTGGGCTGTACACGGTTTATGGTTCGCCAAACATTATTGATTTAATTAAATAAAATTAATAAACAAAAATTTCTTATTATTTTGAAGGCCTTCCAACACTGCTGGAGATGATCCTCAATTTTGCAATGCTTCATTACCTTTTAATGTAACTGTGATCGAAGTACGTTTAAAATAATCATTTGATTTCTGAACAGATAAAGAAACTAAAAATAATTCTAAGAATGAATTATTTCTATAGCCTCTCAGGAAAACTTTAGAAGTACTATGGCCTAACATGTTCAAGGGAACAGTTGACGACTCATTTTGGTAAAATTATTAAGGGACAATCTTTAAACTGCTCAAACTTTATTTACGCGCTTAACTAAATTTTAGGAGTCACGAATGGCAAAAGCATGGAACTTGCGCGATGACGGATCAAAAATTAAAAAACGAGTTCGAATATTTCAATTCGGGCATTCAATTGGTAAAAAAATTTAACGCTTTCAAGTACGTGTACAGTTATGGTTATATTAATAACAAGAAACAATTTAATGTACTGTATATCTTCTAATTTGATTAGATACTTGAAGCAAGAAGGAATTGTACCCAGTAATTCTAATGAGGTCAAGGTGGGTTAACTCCGGCTATCAAATAACCTTTTAAAAAGCATTTAAATCGTTTATGGTTTATTTTTCTTTTGTAGGTTTCCGAAATTGAATCCGCGGTTAAAAGTGGATTGGGTGTCATTCCTCTCTTAAGATGTTATAAAAATAAAGTAAACAAAAAAAAACCATACTCTTATTTTTTTTAAAAAATAAATTAATATGTAAAAAATTATTAATAGGAAAGCGGGCAGCATCTAATACAAGAACTTCGATTATGTTTGGATAAATCATTGCAAATAATTGAATGTCCACCGCAGAAGAGCCAAAATGAACTGCCTAAAGCCACTCAGGATTGCCCTAAAACTGGATTAATAGTTTATCCAACTATAGGCATCAACGAATTTCAAGATTTACACCAAGAACTTTAATTTATTTACATTTTCTTTATTATTATTAACCGTAGTGCCCATTCTTTACTCACAAATTTATTTTTATTTATTTAAATTTATTTTTGAAATCATTATTTTTTTCATCAACGTTCAAGGTTGAATGAAATGTTTACAGCCTTAATTGCCAACTTCAAATCAGGTATTTAGAAACAACAAAATGTTTGAAATTAAATCTGTTGAAACAAATTGAATTTTGGTGCCCTATTAATTCAATTCTGCAATGAACGAATAAATTCATATGCAAACAATCTTTAACATAAATAATAACTAATTTATTTTTTTGGGAAAAATAATAACTAAAATATTGTACGCGTTAAAAATAAATTATGTACAGAATTTCATAATTATTAGTGCTGAGCGTTAATATACTTTTTAAAATATTTTTGTTCTAAGATAGTATTTATACACAGTCTTGATATTTTTTTTTTTAAAAAAATTTCGTAATAACGTTGATAAATTTTGTACACGATCAAAATAATTCGTTCAAGACAATTCAAACCCAGTGTTGCTGTTAATTGCGTACAGCAATTTTTCCCTCAACGTTCTTTTCTTTTGGTAATTTGGTAGTTTCAATAGATTAAAACAAGTGGAAGATGTTGGAAGTCGATTAACAGGATCACGTTTTCTGAAAGCAAAAAACCCTCGAATCACGCTGCCCACTGTATCACCGGTATCCTATTTCACGCAATTAATATTAAACAACAACAAAAAAAAAACATTTCCAACAACCAAAATTAAAATATTAATGACATACTTGATCGTCGCTGACGTCAACGCAGCGGATGGAAAACGGCGGATCAAGATGAGCGAATCCTAAAAGCGGAGGTTTTGAGCAGCTGGTTACGAACTAGATGAAATAAAACATAAAAACTCAATTTTTCGAAGCAAATTAAATTTTTTTTCAGTTAATACTTTTAAAAATAAACTCCGTTCGTGGGACCCAAAATCTTTTTCTAAAATATCCCACAGCCAACAAATAACTCGATGATTATCGTGAAATCCACCGTAATATTTGGTATGCTTTCTGGAGTAAATAAAAAAAAATTCGTGATCTATTCATTGCACAAAACGTTGAGTAAAAATTGGAACCTAAAATCTTCTAAATCCAATTCGGCCGTATCTCCAGAAATTAATCTCTGAACTTCCGGTGTGGAAAAAATAGCTAACCAATCCGGGTGAACGATTGCACGAAATCCTCTCGTAAATGCCGCTGTTTGCTCTTTCACTTGCGTGTGCATTCGATAATGAGCCATCAAGTGAATGTAACTGATTCTAAAAACACATGATTTTTTTTATCAATTTTTATTCTAAGACGAAAAAAAAAAAAAATTATAGATTTACTTATTTTCGTTGGTTACCGGAACCGCTCGTCCGCCTGGAATGAGCTCGTTGGTCACGACCTGTCCCATACAATCGTCGTCGTAAGAGAAAGTTAAATCTAACTCACGGACATCAGCGTCGTAATGCTAACATTTTTTACCAGAAAAGTTATCAATTAAAAAAAATATTCATCAAATTGCTTTGAACATAATACTTTAATATATGTGAGACTTTTATAAAGATCTTGGTCCAAAGATGGCAATTCATCTATAGAGCTATACAGAGCACTGTGACTATGTCCTAAGACTTGACTTAAAAAGAATGATGCAAATGGAACGTCGACAACAATTCCCTAAAATAGAAGTCTTTGTAAATTATTCCAAAATTTAAAAAACAAAATACTGTACTTAATGAATTGAACATTTTGATAGTTTTTATACCTCGTAAACTGCTTTTCCTAACATCCTTCCCACAAATTCAAATAGCTGCAAATGATTTTCGTGAATGTCTGAAGAAGGAGATGGATATAATCGTTCTTCACTTGTAACCTAATATAAAGTTAAAAAAAAAAAACGCGTCAAAATTTTGAAAATAAGATTTCCAGAAATCTTTTAGAACTAGTAGTACCGGTATACGAATATATTATAAAATCATCATCGAGTTACTTCCAGAACATTATTTAATTACCCTGAACAGGTTAAGTGAAGGGTTGAAAACTCTCTTAATTATTTCTTCTAAAAATTCCTTAAATACGCCATCTTGATCGATTCCGGCCTCATCCAATCCCTGCTCATTAACAAATTTGACTCGAATGGCCCCTTTTAGAGCTTGGGGAGGTAGCAAAGCGAGCTGCCTATAGCCATCCTAAACAAAAAAAAAAAAAAATTTTTAAAATAAAGTACAATTACCAGGTAAACAACTAAATAAATAAAGCGCAAAAAATATGGCTTACTTCAACTATTCGCGTTCTATGTACAGTAACTAATGTTGAATGAGGTGACGCGCATGCTGACTCTGTTAATCCTAATACGGTCTTTTCTTTATTTATATATTTTCGAAATAACAACACTCTCTGATAATATGAAATCTCATTTAAAAATTTGATAATAAAAAATAAAATAGCAATTTTTCAAACTTCTTTGTGGGGAACAATATGAGGAACTTTTTGTAGAAGAATTTGTGACACCTTCCTTCCTTTTGCTAAACCACTCATAATGCAACTTGATCGTACCTCCCTCAAATTAATAATATTTTTTAAGATAAACATCGTTCAAATAAAAAAATAATAAATTCCTACTTTGTCAACCAGTGATCCGGTGGAGTAAAGTTCCTTCTACAATCTCTCTGATACAATAACATTAATAAAGTATGTATCGAATTAAAAAATGGATTTGTGTTGACACATTTGGTATCTAAACGGGAAAACAAAATCTATAATCGTATAAGGTGCCTGTATATATTTATGCTTACCAATTAAATTATTCCATAACATCTTAAAAACAAATTGATTAAGAAAACCGCTTAGCTCCACTAAATCCTCCAGATGAAACGGTTTCTGCTGATCGTACACTTCGACATCGTCTAAAATTCTGCAAATTCAAATACAAATCATTTAACATTTTAAAACCAATGGTGAGAATCTTTTACGTAATTAAATGAGTTGTGCAATCACAAAAGAGCATAAGTATTTGAAATTCAGGAGAGATCGCTTTGTTATCTATTGCTAAGTGATCGATAAATGCTTTCAATCCGTAATTTGGTCCCAAAGAGCAGATCAGCTTCCACAAATGCGGTAGTACCAGATCTTGATAGCACAAACCTAATAAACACATATTCTAAAATAATTCTAAAATAAAGAATAAGTATAAAAAAAATACCTGTCAAAATATCCAATCTTAATTGAGTAAAAGTTGCCAAAGCCATTTGATAAAGAGAGCAAGAGATGGCAACCATCGTCACTTCTGGAGAACCCAGTTTTAAATATTTATTCGGAACGTTCTTCGACGAAGCTCTTTCAAACGCTTTTTTAAGAAAATCTATACAGTAAAGCCATCTAATGAACAATGTCCTTAAACCAAGCTAATTGTTAACAATTTTGAACGAACTCGTAGATCTAACAGGTGTTGCAGCGTTGTGAACGTCTAATTCGTTCGGTCCGTCAGTTACTTTCATTAAAAGATGAAAAACAGTTGATAGCATTCCGACACTCCACAATAGTTGTAACTGTTTTTTAATGTATGGAACTGCTTCGTGGTACCTACAATATTCGTTATCAATAAATTTGTAAAAGCTTCAAAAGAAAAAAAAAAACTAACCCAGCATCCATCTTTTCAGCGAACCAACCAAGTAGAGGATGCCAATGCGTAGAACTCGACTGTTTAGTGACCACATAACACTGACAACTGTCCATTAAACGAATTAAAACGTTCTAAAAATTAAAAATATTTTATTTAAATAATCGTTTATAAAAAGTAGCTAACTCACAACTACGTCAAATAAACAAGAATGTGGAACCCCATCTTCGGTACCAGACGAAAGTAATAACTAAAACAATAACCAGATTTTTAAAAATTAAAAATAAATTTATAATAAAGTCGAGTGGAAACGTACGTCTTTTTCGTAATGTGCGAGATGAATTAAGTTGCCTGTACATTTTTTTAATGTAAATTAAATTGATTTATAATTAAAATGCTTTTTCAAACCTAAAAGTGAAAGTATCGCTCCACCACTCATACAAGAAATGGTCGTCCGAAAATTTTCACCGTGATTAAGAAAGTTCACGCTGCTAGATAATAATTTGTGAAGCCTTAATAATTTAAGGCACTAAAATGACGAGAGAGATCATATTAAAATTAGAATGAGTAACATTTAGTTAATAGTAAAAACCAACCTCGGGAGATTTTGTAGAAATGTGAAAAATGACGGCTGGGACAGACAACACGTGACATATGAACAATTTCACCACAACATCGGATGATTGAGAAGTTATTAGAGGTCTAAAAAATAATTTAAGTTTGTACAGTAGCCCACAGTACTTTCTTTAATAACAATTATAACTAGTGATCATTACTCACCGAATTGCGAGATTTATCGCCGCAGATAATGCTGCGTGCTTCAAACACGGTACAACTCGAGCCAATCCTCGCAAAAGTAGGTTCTAAATGTAAACAAAATGTCGTATAGTATATTTTAAAACAAACTTTTTAAAATCTATATTTATGTATTAATTTACTTGCAAATTCGAATAAAATCCACAAACTATTAAATGTGCGGTAAGATTAGCAGACAGCTGATTCATCACAACTTTTAACTTTTCGTCTATAAATTTTATTCCATTAATATCATTCTTAAAATCTAATTAACTTAAATACTGACTTGATTTTATCGATAAGAATTTCCAAGTCGTAGTAGACGTAAACGTTACTAGCGTGTGTAAGAATAGAATTATGTTTTTACCATCGTTTGGCGCCTCCGGCTAAAAGTAAAAAGCCATTAAGCCAGAATTATTTAAAATTGATATACCGTTAATTTAGAAATAAACCTTGGTTTTATTTAAATATCTACAACATTGTAATAACAGCCTTTTACATTGCTGAATCCACGTAATGGAATGCTCTTTAACTAGAGCAACGCTTGCATAACAATTCTGAAATAAATCAAAATTTTAACCATAAATTATGTCAATAATATTTTAATATTCATTACCTTCAAATTCTCCGAATCCATACTTCCTACTAAATATCTACAAATAGTTTTAAACCTCTGCAAAACAAAGCAAAATAATTTCCTAAAAATGTTCAAAAATGATTAAATAGAAAACAATTTTTACTTCTTCATCTTCTTTTTCCTTAAATATTACAAAAAACTTCCGCAATAATTTGTAGGCGTCTATCGCAGCCGCTAATAATAGAAAACAAATTTTAATCTTAATAATTATTTAAAAAATAACATCAATACCATTAACAGTTATGGTGTCGATGCTTTCGTGATTAGTTTTTACAAAAAAGGCATCGACTTCATATCTTAAAAAATGCATAGTAACATTATAAATACCGAAACATTTATAATAAAAAAATTATTTCTTAGTGCCTTATTTCACGTCCCAACTTTCGACGGTGAACAAAACCTCTGACACATGCCTAAATTTATAATTAGCGAGTTTAATAAGCAATGCTAAATTGAATAATGCATCGATACTCACCTGTATACACGCCACACACTCTTCTTTCTTGCGTTCATTCGCTCGTTCTTGTCTGGCCTGTTTCGCCAGCTCCAAGAAGTGCTCTTTCTTATGAAATTCGTCAGGTTTCGACGAGTTGAACATGATTTCAGAAGAGTAAAAGATAACGATTTACTCGAGACATAATAATTACCAACCACCGTCAGTCAGAAAAATGCTTTGAAAATAATACAAATACGCCGTTTACAGGTTCCATTTAAACCAAATATTCAGCTATTAACGGCATAAATCGCGAAGAAATAATAATAAATATTATTCAGCTTAGTGAATTAATTAAACTTTATCAGTTTCATCAAACGAGAATGAAAAATGTCAACAAGAAGCTGCGACATTGGAGCAGAAATGTGAGTGACGTCACGTAGATGAACTTGGTAATTTTCGAAATAAAATTTTAAATTTGCGCGGAAATATAGCAAATAGTAATTTTAAATTCAATTTGCTTAATTTAAACTATAAATCATTAATTATTTTACATCATTCGAAAAATAGAAATTGAAAAATGAAGATGTCAATGACACCGGCGTAATCTTCGTAACAGACGAAATATCAGCTGTTGTGCTTTTAAAAACATCAACGGAGGGAGGGGGCTTCGTCATCATCAAGTTGCGGAAGTAATACATCGATATAAATAATCGATGTTTGCATCGATATTAGTAAAGGTAATAAATTGCATACTTAAATCTGTATCGATACCATAAGAACGATTATGCAAACCTATTTTTAGACGCGTTATCTTTTTCCTCCTACAAATTTTTTTTTGGGAGAGAGAGAAATCGAATAGATAGTCAACAAATAAGATGGCGGAGGGTGGGAGTGATACCGTGTTGGTAATGGAATCAAATTTAATCGGGGAAACGTCGAGAAATAATAGTATTTCGGATATTCCTGAACCGCCGAAGAAAAAGTGTCGCGTGGAAGGGGTAGTAATAGTAGGCAGCGTTAAGAAAGAAGAACTATTAGAGCAGAGATTAGGTGGAATATTATGTTGCGCTGTGTGTCTGGATTTGCCCAAGGCGGCCATTTATCAGGTTGGCTTAACGTCAGCTGATTTCCTACATTTTTTCATTTTTTTTCTATTCATATAATTTATTTTTTTTTTAAAATTTTATTAATAATAATTATTACTTATTCTAATCAAATTGATGATTTTTTTTTTTCAAAAAAAAAATTTATTTACCCAAATAGGTTTGATCCATCGTTTCGTATCGATAATAATTAATAATAATTTTTTATTTTAGAAGTTTTTTCTTTCTTCTTCTTCTTCTTATATATCTCTCTATATATATTTATTTCAAACTGATGGTTTTGAAAAATCTGTATAATAATTTGTGAGGTTTTTGATATCAATAAATTTTTTGTGCTCATTTTGTTGTGGGTGTGACGTCATCCGACCTCCATATTGTATATTATACACATTTGATTGATGCCAATGTTATCTCTTTATCTCTATTTATATTAATATAAACATCAATAATAATATTTTTTAAAAAAAACAAATTGAAATATGTCTTTGATCAAAAAAAAAAAAAAAATATTATTCTGTATTTGAAACCGTACACAAATTAAATTTTCAATTAAAAAGGTTTTTTTCGCAATTCTAATGACTTCGTCTCCATCAATTAATTCGAGTTATTATTATTATTATAATGGCTAATTGACAGGGTGACGTGGGTATACAGAATTAAGGCAATATTTTTAGTAAACAAAAAAAAAATTAGTTTATTAGGCGAAATAAATAAAGATTTTTTTTTTAATAAGGCTGTTTAATTATGACTGTGTATTTGTTTTTGTTTGTTGTCTGACCTATCTTTGATTTAGTGCACCAATGGCCACCTTATGTGCGCTGGCTGTTTTACTCATCTGTTGGCTGACGCTCGCCTGCGAGACGAAACCGCGACCTGCCCCAACTGTCGAATCGAGATCAACAAAACCACCAGTTCTCGCAATTTAGCCGTGGAAAAAGCCGTCAACGAATTGCCCGCCGAATGTCAATACTGCGCGCAGAAGTTTCCGCGACATTTGCTCGACCGCCACGAGATGGAATTGTGCTGCGAAAGGTTCGTACTTCTTACTCTTTAGGACCAGAGTTAATTGTTTTTTTTTTTGGGGATAATTTTTCTTTCGGCAGAATTACCACTTGTAAGTTTCATCGGATCGGTTGTCCGTGGAGAGGTCCGTATCACGAAATGGTGGAACATCAAGAAGTGTGCGTTCATCCCAAGAAGTCAGGAGGAGACGTGATGGACTCTTTGTATCTCATCGATTATAAGAGGAAGGAAGAGTTGAGCCTGTACAATAAAATTTTCGATCTCTTATCTTATGAAAAAATCACCTTCAACGGTAAATTTATTAATTTTTATTATTTTAAGCGCTGCAATTTGGTTTCTTCACTTGAAATTCAAATATACCGGTGCTCTATTAGTTAAGCGTTATAACACTTGAGATGAACTTTTAAGAGAGTTTTTTATGTTATGGCAGAACTTACAAATCGCTAAGATTAAATGTGATGGAAATCATACAGTAAAACCTGTTTAAGGCGGAATCGTGCTGTGGTTTTTCCGTTCTTGCGGTTTTCCGCTTTATATGAGGGAGTAAAAAAAAAGATTACCAGGGCCAGTCAGTTGAAAATCGTATTATTTCTCTAATAATAATTGCATACTCACTTTTAAGGTTTTCATCTGACTCATTTTGCAAAATCCGCTTAAAATAGGCGATGCAAACCACAAAATGAATTGAAAAACAATATTGTATTTTGCACATTTTATCTCCAAAAGAGTTTGTTAATTTTTATAATTTTGTTGACACTTTTCCAAATTTTTTTCATTGATTCTGCTGTTAATTTTTATTTCTCGTCCATTATTTTATCTTCACTTCTCGACCATTTCTCATTTTCGTGTTTTTCAATAAGTTTTAATTTTTTCAAAAATTGAGCTGTTTTATACTGTATTTCCCTTTCCGCGTTAGAAGGTTTTTATGGATTAGATCTACATATTTTTACATTGCTTCCTTTATTTTTTATCTGCTCAATCAGGCTTCCAATTTATACAGGTTTCGTCTTTTTTAAAAAAAAAAAAAATGGAATACTTGATTTATTAAAATACCGGTATGGAAAATATTTTGGTCAGCTGGGGTTGAAAACAATATTTCACGTAGATTTAATAATCTTCTTTAGAGAATTTTTCTTGTTTGGATCTTTTAAGAGTTCAATTTTCAAATGGTATGTGTTCGAAACACAGCTTTTCGATAAATTCATTTTACCATAACAGAAGATTTTCAAATCGAAATTTGGTAACATTTGATACGGTTGCATTAATTTTATGCACCAAAATTTCGAACGAAGCTCTGTTTTTGATTTCAAAATTTTTTAAATAATTTTTTATGTGTAAAGGGGAACTCTTTGAGTTTCATGAGTTTATATTTTTGTTGATAATTAATATAATTTTTTTTTGGGGGGTGGAAAATTTAGATCTCCAGTTGAAACCGTATCGCACTGACGAATTTATTCACAAGCTGTTTTACGAGACCACACGATTCATTGCTTTCAACAACCATTGGGCGGTGAAAGCCAGAGTGAACGACAACCAAAACGATCCCACTCAGAGTTGCGAACGTTCTCTTAGTTATCAGGTGAAAACTCGTTAACATTTTGCTATTTTATTATTTTTTTTTCTTATTTATTTACGTTTTGTTTTTGTGTTTCCGCAGCTGATTTTGAAAACGAAGGTTTCGGCTCCTATCAGCATGCATTTTCTCATCCTCAAAGGACCGTTCGGCGACATGAAGGTTCATCCGGTGGTTTATCACTTCGATTTCAACGACGAGAAGAACGAGAGTCCTTATTATAAAATGCCGCTTCAAGATTCGGCGGAATGCAACAAATTGTTAGCGGCGAAAGCTATTAATTTTCGATTTATCACTTTTCAAGTTTGCAAATAATTACATTTTAATTGCATTTTTATGGGTTTTTTTTTTTTTTGTTTCTTTTCGCAGTTATATTTAACTTTTTCGAGAGTTGTCTGTATTTTGTTTCATTTATCACTATCATAGTTTCACTTATTTACTAATATTTTCATTACGAGCACCAATCATTTCACATTAATTAAAGTATTTTTAGTTTTAAAATGATTTTAAATATTTATTTAGTATTTGATAAATTCAGTTTCTAATCGAAACATTAATGAAATTTTACAAAACCCACTGGTAAAATTCAATTAATGTTTTTTTTTATATCATACGGTAATTATTGTTGTTTTCTAGTTTTTAAATAGTATTCTTATTTAATTATTTTCATACATTTAATTACAATTGGTTAATTTGAAACGTATTCCATTCTTTTTGTACAAAAAAATGTACTGGTAAACTTTAAAAAAAATCATTTCGGGATTTTTTTTTTTTGATAAAATACCGGTAATAATTAATTCACCTTTATAGTAATTTTGTACCCCAATTTTAAGAAGGATTTGTAACTTCTGTTTTTTTAACGTTTCTGGGGGGAGTAAACGAGTGCTTTATAATTCAAAAAGTGAAACGTATTTTTGGTGGAGGATAAAAAAAAAACGAAATTATTTACAGTATATAATTATATATTATATATATATATATAAAAAAGAAATAATAACTATAATATAGAATAATTGCATTTGAAAAAAAAAATAATAAATGCGTTATATTTTGCTGCTTTATGGCTTTAAATGCGATTGTTGATCGAAATTTTATGATATTGAAAAGTAATTGAAAAATATGTAATAATCATAAATTGAATTTTTTTTTGCTTGAATCGTGATGAACATATTATTTATATTTTTACTTGCTATAAATGTACGAAATATGTATAACATTTCCTTTTAAGAAAAAAAAAAAAAAAAAGAACAAATAATATTTTGAGACCTTAAAGGAAGGGTCTTTACTGCCAATAATTTTGTTGACCAGTAGGCAGTGCCTAATTCTTATTAATCGGCATCTTTTCTTGTAAATCTTGTACAAATCTATTGTAATTGTCTCCATTGATTGTCCATAATAATAATTATTATTAAGGATTAATTATGTCTATGATTAAATGATAAGAAAAATGATTTTGCGTTTTATTAAAATCGTTTTATGGTGTAACATGTAGCCTATTACATCCCGAGTATCAGTTTAATCCGGTGGTATCGTCTTAACATCTTTCTCGATGCACAAAGTTTAAAGAACTTGAAAGTAATTATATTACCGGATATTTATATTTTAAATAATAATTTTTTGGCATTAAACAAAAATTATTAGAAAAATCTAAAATTTTGATTATAAAATTTTTTTAAAATTGAATTAACTTCCAAAATCCATGTATTGACCCATTTTAAAAAATGCTATTTAAAATCAACATTTAACGAATTTGTTTCAATGAAAAAAAAAAAAAATACTGTTCTAATTTGATCGCCGGGTAAAATAATGTTCAAACGTGTTAAATTAAATTCCAAAAACATAAATATGATTTTGTCTGAATTAACTTTTAATAAATTCAAAATATATATATATTCTTTTTTATTGAGAAAGCGGAAATATGACGAAATTTGACACGGAATCTTCTACAAACATAATATTCGCTCGACTACTGTATTTTATTTAATATTATTTTTGTCGATTCAAAAAGTCGATTAAAAAATGCAGCTCAAAATTCAAAATATGGTAATTTTCCTTATGCTGCGTCTTTATTTTATAAGTAATGTTTTTTTTTTAAAAAAATATTTTATTCTAGATGCTAATTTTAATAATTTATTTGATTAATAACGTGAGGAGCGACGAAAGTGACCACCACCACATCCGCAAACCGGAACACGATCCTGTGCTGCACGTGTACGCTTCCGGCACAGAGAACAAGGAGGAGCCTGGGAACAAGTGGAACCAAGTGGACTCTAAAGGTTACCCTTTGAGTCCGGTCTCAACGATGGAGAAGGACCCAACCGCTAAAGTCCTAGTACCACCTTCGCTCAACGCCACAGGGGCATACCGCTACGCCATTGGCTAATTTTCCTTCGCCGTATCTTATTCGCCGTAGATGCAATTAACTTCTCTTAATAATGGATATCCCGGATCTAATTAGTGTTTGAAATTGCATATTTGCTTTCACTTTCGAAAACATTAAAAAAAAAAAAAATTAATGCCAGCGCCGAATGTCGCTTTTATTTCTTATTTACATCGAGTAAAACGTGCGTTATATTAGGTACGATGCTCGTTTTCCCCACAATGACGAAAATTGAGATGCTGGTAAATTCATTTTTAATATTTTTAATGTCAATATTTTTATTGTACTGCATGGGATTGGCCAGGTAAAAATGCCCATTTTTAATGACATTGCTACTGAGCATAATATGGACAGCCTTTCCAAGACTTTATTAACTTATTCACGGGTTACTTTATACTCTGGAAAAGGTCTCCGTTTACCGGAAAATATCATTTTTCGTTGTGTCAGAAGACTGGTATTTACTGTCACAGCCAGTAGAAATTGTGCAGGGGCCAGGTCGCCTATTATAATACTTGAACAAGTCAATAATGTGTTGGAAAGTCAATCCACATGGTTTGTTCTTCCGGTGGTATCACCCAAAAAAAGTTACTTTTACTTGATAGGTCCTGTATATAATAATTTAACTATTATTAATAGAGTTTTTTTTTTTAACTTAATTTAAGCAATGAAATCCAAATTACGTACTGCATTATAAATTTAACATACTCGTAAAGTTAAAATATGCATTAAAACTGCATATTAAATGCATTTAAAAATATACTTAAATGTCCAATTTAAAAATAAAAAAAAATTTTTAAAAAAAAAAACAACCATAGGCCTACATTAATAAAATAAAAAAAATCAAGAAACAAGATTAAAATAAACATTCAACAAATACACTTGAATTAACTTGTAAAGTAATTAAATGCAAGAAAACAAGTAAACATAGCAATAAAAACAACCTATTTAAACATAAATTAATTAAATAAAAACCATGTAAGCCTACTTTACTAATTAATCGTTTATGTTAAACTTTTTTTTTTTAAGTATTTTGTTTCCCTGGTTCCATTTTTGCATTCTTGTTACGCCAAACCATTCAATCAAATGGACGGTGAGGTCGACGAATATCGCTTCTCACCTTACGACGCCCTGAACCAGTTTCGCGATGAACAATACGAGAGACAGCTTCCGGTTCCAGCCGACCTCGCCCCTCCCCCCGGTATCGCCTGGAACTTCAATGTGGAAAATATTCCGGTCGAACCCGATTCAGGCTACGATCCCTTACCTTCGATCCAACGTCGCCACTTGAAGAATCTGATACGTCGATTCGTGGACCGAGACGCGGACACGGATTTCGGGCTACAAGAGCGATTCTATAAGAAAGGTGGTCCCGGTCGAAGCGGTAATTGGTCTCCCTTCGAACTGCAGGGAGCCCCCGTCGCCTTGAAGACGAAAAAACCCACGCAAAAAAGCATTAAAATTATTCCCAGAAACTTCTGCGACGATAAATTGTCCAAACTCAATCGCATTCTCATCAAAGAGCATCAAATTCAATTGCAGTTTCAAAAATCCAAAGGAGAAAATATTGATGTGACCTTTGATTCTCCAATGATCATTCAACAAGATCAGGTAAGCCTTAACCAATAAATTCTTTACAAATTTTGCAAAATGAAATTGCATTTAGCAGTTCAAATGAACACCGAAACGTGATGATTTACTTCTTTTTAAAATTAATTAATTGAGCGTAATTAGATATATTTTATTCTCATAAAATGTAACATTTATTTACACTTCAAACGATATAATTTGTATTCAAGTGCGAAATTAGATTAATTAAATGCTCCCGTTTTACGATCGAATTGCACCGAACATAATTTTGTCCTCCGTTCGAATGATAGAGGTAGTTTGAAAGTGCGAGGTAAGGGCAGCTTTGCGCAGAGGCAGTGTAATAGCCAATGAGGTCCTAACCGAGGCGTTACGTTGCTAGTTGAAAACTTTAACCAATACCCCGCCTGGCCGACGTGAAATACCGTCGACTATGGCAATTTTTGAAGGCTCTACCCTGAGCCCAAAAACTCAATGGAAATTCAGAAACATTATTTACATACAACTTTAAAGAGCGTAATACAGTACAACCTGTTTAAAGCAGATTGGTGCAGTATCTACAGTAGGCCCACGTGTAGATGGGGAAATTATTACAACAATGTTTCTTCAATGTTGTTACAGCTTTATTGCAACAATGCTAGAGAAAAGACTTTCACATTATTTTTTATTAATTGAACATGAAAACCAAATTTAAACCAAAACTGGTAGAAGTTTAATTTTTTTTTTATTATCTTTACCTGTACCGTAATTGTTTTTTTATTGCATACCCTGTATATTAGTGTTATCATTTTTATAGTTTTGATAGCTGAAATTATTATATTACCAGTGTTATGTTTTTAATAGACTGTTGCGCAACTTGAAATTTTTTTTTCTAGAAATTATTTATTAAGTATAAAATCGATAATAAAGGGCCGAGTTACAGTTTTAAGCGGTGTTCCAAAATATGTGAGCCGGCTTAGCTCAGTTGGGAGAGCGTTAGACTGAAGATCTAAAGGTCCCTGGTTCGATCCCGGGAGGCGGCATATCTTTTTTATAAATTACATTAACGAAAGCATTTGAAATTAAGAAATTTTTAATTTATTAATGCTAATACATATCGGGTTGTTGTATGAACAATTTAATAAATTAATTAAGACATAGTTATTTTTAAACGAGAATTATTTCTTAAAAGACGTTCAATTACTGCCCAATTTAGCAATAGTGGTGCTCTTAATTAATTAAAGGCAAACGTTGGCATTGTAATTGATTTTAATAAGATGCAAGTGATTTTAAAATGTTTATTAAGTATTTTTTTTATATATACTACTGCCGTTCGTTCATGCTTTAATTATTTAAAAATTACTTTTAATGTTATTATAGGTTTCTGTGGACCAACTGAATGATGAGCCAAAATCTAATGCCCAACAGATAATTAATGGAAACGAGTTAAATCAGGAAATAGCACCAAAAGTCATTCAACAAACTAAATCGGAAGAGGAACAATATAAGCCGGAAAATAAAGCCGAACCAGAAAATTCGGATATTTCGCCGCAAGGTAAGCAAAATAAACAGGAAATCATGTCTGAAAATAGTCCGGAAACTATTCCACAAAATAGGCCAGAATCTAATCCACAAAATAGGCCGGAATCTAATCTACAAAATAGGCCGGAATCTAATCCGCAAAATCGACCAGAAAATATACCACAAAATCGACCAGAAAATATGCCACAAAATCAACCGGCAATAATTCCTGAAAATGTCCGGGAATTGTTACCACAAATAAAGCCAACAGTCTTGCCTCAAAATAAACCTGAAACTGTATCACAAAATCGACCGCAGCAGACGCCCTTGCAAAATAAATTGGAAAATGTACCGGAAACACAAAATAAACCCGAGCTAATTTCTGAAGAAAAACCGGAAACGGCGTCAGACAATAAGCCTGAGTTTATATCGCCAAATAAAAAGGAAGCAGTGCCGCAGCGTAGACCAGGGCGGGTTTATGAAGAAAAAGCGGAACCGGCGCAACAGATAAAAGCGGAATTGAATCCTCAACAGGTTAAACAAAATAATATAGTCCCTCCAGCTCGACCAAATCCCATTCCACAGACAAAAAATGTCGAAGATGAAGCGGAAAGCAATAATGCCCAACAGCAAAAACCTTCGCCAGAGTATAAGCCCTATCGAGTTCAACCGCAAGCGCAATCTAAAAACGAGGCGTCGGCTAAAGCAGGAGAAGTTCAATCGGAGAAGTCGGACGAAATTCCGCAATTTTTTCATATTTTAAGAAATAAGGAAGGGAATATCGAGCAGCAATGGCAGAAAGTGCCAAACGGCAATGTGGAAGACGCGGATCGACAGAATCCGAAAGCAGAAGAAGATAAAGCACCCGAAACAGTTAAAAATGTCGTAAATAGACGTTTAAATACGTATTAAGAAAAAGAATAACGATGATTCATAATAATAATAACTTTTATTTACTACTTAGCATAGCATTTTTTTTTAATGTATCGATCATAATTTTATATAATAATTATTATAAGTTTACTGTTTATAGTGTATTAAACTAAATATTGCAGCATTTAAATTTCAACATTGTTTTTGCTTGCTCGATTGTCGTTAACAGAAAACAAACTTACCATATTTATTTAAAAATATAAACAATAGTAATTATAAATTTAACAATCCAAAGTAATTAAAATTGGGGGTTGTTTTTTTTTGTCCGCAAAAATTAAAATATTTTTGTGATTGAAAAAATATTGTCTGTCGAAAAAAATATTTCTACGCGAAACCGAGTTGTTTTCTGTTACATGTAAGTCTTGGTTAAATTATAAGCAATAGATTTTTTTTTATATAATAATGGTTTTGCCGGGAAAAAATATTCGTGAAGTTGTGAAACAAAAATCATTGCTTTTGAATTATAATATTTCACCATTACGATTTTTATTGACATTTACAATTTGGTAAAGTCTTCATATTGGCCCCCAAACTCAATACCTGCAATGACAAAACGTCGACGCTCAGTATATCGATGCCATTGTATTTCAAGCAAAACTAAAGGTAAAAAAAAAAAAAAAGACAATTATTTCAATCAACTATTAAATAAAAATTTAATTAGTCCCTTATTCAAAAAGTGTCAGTACAGTATTCTCGTTCTAAAAAATATTCCTAATTTTTTTTGGAAGTTTATTATTTTATCGAATAACACTGTCCAAAGTTCTCTATCATACTTCTTGTTCTTTTCTCATCAAAACAATTATTGCGATAAATTGAAGCATTAACTTTTAGAATGCCAAACACTGAAACTTTTTGAATAGCGGCCGGTGCGCAAAAAAAAAAGCAACCCCGATGTAGCCTACTTCTCTGCAGTCCATTTCGTAATAATAACTGGCCGGTTGCTTTTGTTTGGTCAGGGATTTGACCTGCGGTTGCGTGATTAAAACGCAATCGACGTCCATGTTAAAAGCCACGCAATTGGGAAACATTTTGCAGCTGGATGCGCAAACATTTGCGGAAATTGATCTGTTGATTTGCGCACGAAAACAATCCGAGCAGTGATATACGGAATCCACCAGCCTTCGCACGTACGTTGTGGTTTTACCCGCACGCGAATTTACCATTTGCAGCAAGAAAAGCATGGCCAAAAATACCCCTTTCATTTTTTAATGCTGGAAAAATAATTGCAACTGAAAAATAAAGCGTGGATGCAAGTTTATATAATCAAAGCGCGAGCTTCAAAGAAAATCAATAAAGCTTATGCTTTAATAGCGAAATTTATTTTATTAAATTATGGGCATGCGTTGCAATTAATTTATTACGTTCACCACATGAATTTACCACATAAATTTGCTCACATGCATCATTCAAACAGGAAACAGAGTTAATAGCAGTCATAATTTTTAAACTGCATCTCCTAGTTAAACAACTTCGTTTGTGCAACTTTAATCTCGTTTGGTAATTCGTTTTTTCATTGATCTAAAACTTTGAACTAAAATTTTAGATGTTGAAACAGTATTACAAGGGATTGATTGCAAATAAAAATACCGGTAATATAATAAATAAAGTGGTGAATTACGCCCCAATATTTAAATAGTGAACATGTGATGTTTTTGGTTAGCTTCCTGTAGTTTTCTATTTAACAGCTTGAAACACCCACTGTGACTGTTTAATACATTTCTTTGGCAAAATTATTCACTTAAGTAAATATTTACTATTGTTATTAATCATCTTGAGTTGATTAATTTTTAGGTAAATAATATTTACAATATTTATTAAGCAATGGTCAAACTTTCAAGTATGGTCAGTATGGGAATTTTTTTTGTCAAGAACAGATTGAAGTTTTTTTGGTACACCCTGTAAATTGTCATGATGATTGCTTTGATAACTAAAAGTTGATTATTATTATTTTTTTTATTTTATAGTAAAATAAATTTTAGAATTTATTTTTTTACAAAAATTAATAAAAAGAAAATTGATGACGCTGGCCCGAGTCAATGTTTTAAAAAGTGTCCGAAAACACGTGAGCCGGCTTAGCTCAGTTGGGAGAGCGTTAGACTGAAGATCTAAAGGTCCCTGGTTCGATCCCGGGAGGCGGCATGGGTACTGTAGCCTATATTTTTTTTTTCTGGATGATTCTCCCAAGTTTTATAATAAAAAATAAAATAATTAAAGAAATGGTCCGCTGAGTCACAGTTTTAAAGCGTCCCAAATTGTGTGAGCCGGCTTAGCTCAGTTGGGAGAGCGTTAGACTGAAGATCTAAAGGTCCCTGGTTCGATCCCGGGAGGCGGCATGAGTATTTTTTTTTAATTTATTTTTAATACTGCAATAAATAGTAAAAAATTAATTTTTAAAGCAATTATAGTTGAATAAATAATTTCTGTATGTGAATAAATTTAATTAATATGCAACAATGACGTGCTTAAATTAACAGAATGACCAAGATTTTTTTTCTGGATGATTCTCCCAGGTTTTATAATTAAAAATAAAATATTTAAAGAAATGGTCCGCTGAGTCACAGTTTTAAAGCGTCCCAAAATGTGTGAGCCGGATTAGCTCAGTTGGGAGAGCGTTAGACTGAAGATCTAAAGGTCCCTGGTTCGATCCCGGGAGGCGGCATCCATTCTTTTTTTATATGAAATAATTTTTTTTAACAAAATCAATAATAATTATTAATTTTATAAAATATTATTACAGCTAAAATATCAAGATTGGATTAAATTAATAGTATCCTAATATACAAAAAGCTAAAACTCAGCTGAAGCTTTATATACTAGCCTTAATAGACAAGTTTTGTTATTTAAATAAAACGCTTATCAATCATTTAACAAATCGTTGCTAGGTGGCAGCACAATTCAAAATAAAGTACCGTTCAACAAAAGGCTATGCAGCCGAATATTTATCCTGCTTATTGAATGTATGACTTTACACAGCTGATGGCGAGAAAAATCGCGCGAAACGTGTTGGATTAACAACCGCGACTACAAATGGCTGCGAAGAAGCAATTCGATGGAGTTATTGGATGTGTTTTTCGGGTTATTAATTATTCTTCGTGTGATAAATGCGAATTGTCGGGGCTGTTTATCTCCATTGAATGCGGCAGCACGCAGCCGGCGTGACGTCATCGAATCTAGGCTGCGGATTTAATAAGCGCATAATATCAAACGAAACATGGAAAGGAATCAAAGTTTTGAGCAACGTTATCTTCGTTTTTTTTTTTTTTTTTTTTTAACTTGACTTAAGATAGCGTTGTATGCTATGTGTTGGCTGTGGAGTGACGTCAGGCCAACGTCACGACCGCTCCTCCTTTATTTATTCCTTTTCGCCTTATTTGAAAAAGTTTGTTCGGATCGACTCCCACCTACGGTACCTACCCGAGAATTGATTTTTTTGGCAGAGAGTGAGTGAGTGGTTGTGGAGATTGGTTAATAGAGAAAGTTTTTTGATTCAGTCATCCGAAGCTTTTCGTCGATGCAACAACGTTTAGGATTGTGTCTGCGCAGGAGAGAAAGAGAGAGAGAGAGAGAAGATCTAATTTAATAATGTGTGTGTGAATCGCAGTTTTGGATTATTATTTTTATACCGTACTTAATAATGACGTCTTCAGATTGCATTAACGTCTTTAGGATTAACATCGGTTTTTAAGGATATCAATTATTGTTTCAAAGTAAGTTGGACTTTTATTATTATTCAGACAAAAAAATTAAATAAATAAATAATTAAACTATAAAATTTTTTTGAGAAATTAAAAACATATTTTTTTGGTCATTTTTAAAATTATTTGGTTAGGAAAAGAAATTGGAAAGTTTTAAATTTTTTTTTTTTTTTGAAAATAAAATAAAAAAACAATTCTTTTAAAAATTTGTATAATTTTTGTGAAAGAAAGAATTTGTGATAGAAAGAAAAATTAAATAGTGATAATACAGTAAGATGAAAGTTACAAAATTCAAATTTGCTTACATTTTTTTAAAATTAAAAACAGGTGAATTATACTTTTTTTTTTTTTTTGATATTAATATTTCGTCATTTTGAAAATGTATACAGTATCAAAACAAATTATTTAAAAAAAAAAAAATTAGAAAAATTTGAAATTAGAATATAAATAATTATCGTTTGGGCATCGGTAAAAAGGGCACCTGAATAATCAACTAGACAGGGCACATGCAACCTTTTTAAAGAATATTTCCAATGTTTGAAAAATGGAACTTACATCCCTTTTTATTTCTTCTCCTCTCTTACGGTATTGGTATTTTTTTTTTTTTTTTTTTTTTGATTAATTATTTTTATTTCAATTTTCAAAAAATTGAAAATGCATTTTTTTTAATACATTTTATTGAGGTATTAAAATGATGCGAAAATTAATTGCAGCTGTCATTTTTAATTATTATTTTGAGAATTTTTTTAAAAAAAAATTACTGTAATTTAGATTAGCTCAAAATTATAATACTGTATATTTTCAACAAACAGTTTTTTTAATTCATCAATTACACTCATTTTATAATATTTTTTTATTCAGAGTTTTTCGAAATTAACACCTAAATAAGGAATTTTTTTTTTTTTTGGTTCAATGTTGATTTTTTCAAAGCGTTTTTGCGGATGAAATTCGGAGGTTTTGATGTGAAAATGGCGTGTGTTGTTTTTTTGCGGCAAGGTGAACGAGTATTTTGATTGATATTCCCCCTTACAAATTCACCCCACTTTACGCACACAATCTGTTACAATTTTTATCCATTTCACCTCTCAATTTTTATCAATTCGCCAAATTTATCTTCGCGATTGGTTCCAATTAACCTAATAAACGAAATTTGCAGATTTTGCCGATTTTAAAACGCTTATAAAAGGTTAAAAACGCCGAAATTTAATTTTTTTTTATAAAAAAAAAACCCTACCTTCATTTCCGGTTTTGGCTTTTCCCTAAAAATGATTCAATTTCTGGTTTGGATTGTTTTCTTTTTCGTTGAAATCGGATTATTCATTCGTACTTTGAAAAAAAAAAAATGTAAATAAATATATAAAAAGTGTGTTAACGATTCTCGTTTCACTATCAAAACTATTTTTCCATGATAAAAAAAAAAATTAATGATTGGGAATCACGAAATTCGGACAAATTGGCGGAGGTCACGAGGTTTTTTTAGAAAATGCGGTTAAATACATTGTATTTTCCAGATAAGAAATCGAAATGACTTTTATATACCTGAAATAGTTTGGTTTTTTATCAACCGGATTGTTTGTTCTTTCGTTCAATATTTGAAGAAAAATTTCTCAAATAGTCGAAAAATTTGAATGAAGAAAAAAAAAAAAAACTAAATTAAAATGTAAAAAAAGAAAGGTAAATTATTTAGATTAATGAATGTGCTAAAATTATTATTGACCCATTTGCACATCAATTTTGAGCTCTTTAGTAGGTGCTAATTTTTCCATTAAATTTGTGCTATTTTTCCCCATCAAGATTTATTTTACATTTTTATTGAAATTAATTTTGAGTCGTCCAATTCCAAAGTGATCCAAGTTCATTCTTTCCAAAAATTGAGTGTACATGTGTTGTAATACTGTACGGATTCTCGTGCTTGAGCTAACTATTGCATTAACTTCTTCATTGCCGACAGCATTACGTTAATTATATCACGATTGCCAACCGGAAGTGGATCAATACTACGAATATTTTTTTAAAAATTTTATTTCTTAATTTAGATTTCGAAATATTTAAATTGAAATTGTGGCGAATTTTAGCTTAAAGCCCGGCTTCTCTGGACGAATTTTCAGCGTGAAAATCTTACTGAACTGACATTCAGCTAAATTTAAACGCATAACCATCTGTTAGCTGAGTAATGTCTATTTAAAGATTGATTAAATGAATAAGTTTCAGCAGTAAGCCGAAGCTGCAGCAAGTACTGTACACACCTTTTTGCTTTAGCTGAAAACTCATTTAGAGAAGCGGGTTACATTGTAGCGAGAAAAAAAAAACACCGTTCAATGTCCAAAAAACCGATATACTGTACTGTATTTAAATTTTCTTTATTATTTCTACTAAAAAAAAAAAATAAATTTATTATGAAAACCGTGAAATTTTAAAGCTTAATTCAGCTTTTTTCAACCCTTAATAAACAATAATTTATCTTCAAAGAAAATGCTGCACATAAAAACGATTACGTAATGAAAAGGCGACTTATTTTCTTTAAACGAATTTTTATTACAACTAACAAAATTACGCATCTCTCCTTGAAATTCATTATACAAAGGTTATAAATAGGCGACTGAAAATTGAACTTGGAAAACTGTTTAGGGTGGGGCTATTGTCTTGCAACAACAAAAAAAAAACCTCCTACTCAAACTGGGATTACTATCCTAATCTTTTCCTTCCTCTTCTCGCTCGTCTTACACAGGGTCAAAGGTCGGCCGTGTAACAAGAGAGACGAAAGTAAACCCCCATATTATTCTACTACAGTACAGTATACGGTAGTAACTGTTACTATGCTTAAATCAACGGTAGGGTTTGCGCTACGGATAACTTTAATCAAACTAAAGAGCTGAATCGCTGCTTTTTCCCCCCCACTTTTTGAGTTAAAATCTTGTAACGCCTGGTGTAAAATTTACGAGGTTATGGGTGTTAGTTTTTATTTTACTCAATAAATACTGTAGTGGTATTTTTTTAAGTAAATTGAATGGAGGTACCGTACAACGTACTATGCTACTTGAGTCTGCAAGCCCTTCAATTATCACCAATATGATTATTACGGTAATTTAAATGGGTTTTAGCTCTAGATTTAACGAATTGTTCGTTCAATTCGGTTTTTTTTAAAGAAATGTATTTTCATAGACATTGCACTTTTTTTAAAAAAAAAATAATTAAATTAGAATAATAATAATTGTTAAACGTTATTTTTTTTAGCGAATTACATAATGGTTTCCGCCGAATGTTCAATTTCCGCCCACCAAAAATATTTTCTTAAAATTATTATTAATTATTCATTTAATCGCGTGTGTTTTATCGCATCATTTGGGAAATAGGTCATTGAAATGATTTTGTATTCGAATGGGTCCAGCGAAAGGCGCAGCGCTATCCGCCCACCCACCCACTCAGCCAATCGCGTCAACTAAGGTCACCACATCCACCCAATTCACCGTTTGAAACTTAGCTCGGGTTTTGTGTAGGTCTTTGGGAAGAAACGTTCTAGGGCAGTGGTTCTCAATCTGCGGCGCGGTGTGGTACGTAGTCATTTGTAAGGTGCTACTTTTTCGATGCGATAGAAGTTTATTTTTTTTTTAAAGGAAAGAAATAAAAAGTATTGTTAGGGACAATGACTTTATTTAAACTAAAAAGTTTTGAAGTTTTGAGAGAATGGATTGATAAAAATTTACAGCTAAGAAAGTCGAATTTTTGTTAGCAAAACAAATAAAATGTTGTGGATGAAAATAGAATTTTGTGGTTTAAAAAAATGAAATTTTTATGGATGAAAGGGCTAGTTATTTTCTGAGGTTGAATTCTATTTTTGGATTAAAATATGAATGAAAAGGTGGAATTTCATCAATGAAAAAACTGCGAACTTTTTTTTATAATGTATCGGTAATTTATTTAAAAGTGGGAATTTTAGATTAAAATAAAGAATTTTAATGAACGAAAAGGTCAACTTTTTTAAATCAAAAACTATAATTTTGTGGATAAAAATTTGAGGATGCAGCTATCGAATTTTTAGGTTAAAATTGTAAAAATTTTGGGGATGAAATGCGATTGAATTAAGAGTAGGGAAAATGACGGCTACTCCTCTACTTTTAAGGTTTACCACGCGAGGTAAAGTACAGTACAGTACCGTAACGAAGATTGAGAATCGAATGTCTCGTCTGATTAATATTCATTTTAATCAGTCGCCAGGAAAACCCAGAAGTTCAATAAAAAAAATAATAAGATATTTTTAGTCTTTTAAGAAAAATTATTATAATTTCCGAGATTTTTATTTTTTAAGGAAGTCGTTTACATATTTACGATCTTATCATAATTTAATATTAAAACGAGAGAGATAAATATAAACAATTGTTTTTATACTGGGTATCATAATACAATTAATCATTCCATCCGGTACAATGAAACTTCTGTATAACGAATTTTAGAGTAAAGGGTAATTTCTTTGTTATACTGAACCTTTTTTCAAGCAAAAGAAAAAATCTTCAAAACTTGTAAAGATTTTTTAAAATATACCGGTAATTATTTAAAATAAATAAAAATAAAATGTTTAAAATTCTACTTGAACAGAAAACTGTTCAACAACTATTCAACAACAGCTATTGATTTTTGTGGCTATAGAAGTGGAACTACATTACATTTGGTCGGTCACAACTTATGACCCACAGTGCTCCCAAAGAGCAACTTTTCAAGTGTATTTTCAATTGAAGCAACAAAACCTAGGTCCAATACTAAGATTAGAGTAAATATTTGGGCGCCGTTGAAAGTCTCAACATTTAAGATTTTGCCATTTTTTTTCTCCTTAGGCAACGTAGATTAAATCGCAACCCATGAAACGTTGACATGATTTCACTTTTATAGTTCCAGATTTGCTACCAAAATGGTCCAAATTTTGACTTTTAATGTATCGATTTTATCGTACAGTATTTCGAAAATTAATTTAAACGCTGTTTTATCGCGCTATTTATTCTATATATTTTTTTGTAGCTTAATTAACTCGCTCTTATAAAATCTTTAAATAAATCAGTAACCATTTTGAAAGTGTTCTCCAATAAAACTGTCAAAATTTAATTAAATTGATTTTATTTATGTATATAGAACAGTAAGACGAAATATTTTTCTATTAGGTGCTAATGGCTTTTAGTGCGAGGAGGGGTTTTTTTTTCCTACAAGTCTTAAATACACATTTATATTTTTACGTAATAACGAGAAATTTCAACTCTTAAAAAGAAAACCAAAAAAAAAAAAAATACCGGACAAATTTATCGCATGATTTTCACTCAAAACAGTAGTTTTTTTTCCTCCCCTTACGTTTAATGTTTCGAAAAACGATGACCCACTTAATTGTCAATTTGTGATGTGACTTAAGAAGAAAAAAACAAACAAGTTGTCATAAAAATAATACAGTATGTACATTATCAACGCGCACTACAAAGAGAAAATTTCTGTGAAGGTGTCAATTTTATTGTCTAAAAAAAGAGTTGAATGACACTCTCTTCACTTTATCTTTGACAGTATTTACTTCTACGATTAAAGCTCTAATTTTACGTTGAGTTTCTTTAAACATTTTTCAATTTTTTAAAAGTTGTTTATGTAATTTTTTTTTTTTTTCATTTTGTTGTTTGGTTCGTTTAGAAAATATGGAACGCGTGTTTGGTGGAAAAACGTCATCGAAAATGCGTCATCCGCCTGCTGCTGCTGCAAATCTCTATTAGAAATCCCCCGGATTATGCGCGCAAGTGTCCGGGCGAATCGGAGAAAGCGGAAGTCTCGATCCGAAATCTCGAAGTCATCGTGAAAACAGAATCGGAAAAATGGAGTCCATCATCGGATTGGATTTCATCGTGGAAAACTCGGATTATACCGTGAAATTAGCCAACGGTAAGTCTTTTTATTTATTTTTATTTCAACAGCTAAAGTTATATACATGTATTTCGTTACTTCCAAGTTTATTTAAATGCAGTGTGGAGTTATTAATATGAATGTGCTAGGAATGTTTTAGCGTTAGCGGTTTACGAGTATAATAATAATTATTATTCAAATGAATGTCTGTGAACGATGCTTAGGGTTATGCAAATCGGAAGCGGAATACGTGTTAATTTCTGAACAAATACCACGTGTGATCTAACAAATTGACGAAAGTTTAATGCGACTTGAAACGAACTTTTTAATTTTCCTTAATATTTTAATTAATACAAAGCAAAGTGTTATGCTACACCTGCGCTTTAGCAAAGCAATATCCTAATACATGTACCGTACAGTATTTTGGTGCCAGAGTTGCGGAATTTGCGCCGTTTTCGTCATGTTATAATTCAAAAAAAAGCTAAAATTTGCGGGGTAACGAAAAATTATTTTGGTAAAAAGAGAATTTTGTTCATATTTTGATATTTTTAATACATATAGTACAGTACACTGTATGCTATTCAAAATAAAAATGATGTAAGCAGTGTTGGAATGGCAGAGCTAAAGCCAGTTAATTCTTTAACGTTGAGTTGTAATTTACGTTTTTAATTGAGGTAGTAATTTAATAAATTAAATCCATTTTGTCCTTTTCGTTATTAATTTTAAATAAAGTGGAAAAATAATTGTAGGCCTATTTTAAAGGGTATTTTCGGTAAGAAGAGATTAATTTAATTCTTCATCCTAAATTTTAATTAAACTTTTTTTAATTACAAAGTCAAAAATTTTCAATGAATATAAAAAAAAATCACTACCCGGTACCGGTAGAAATTCATTTTGCTTTTTTCAGTTAAAATCTATTTTTTTTTTTGGTAGAAACGAAATTGATAAACATCGTTGGTTTAATAAATCTAGTTCGTTCCTAAAGCTAGATCAATGAGCATCAACCTTATTTATTGGTCGAGATTAAGCAAATAACATTTGTCGGATGTTCACAACCTAAAAATTATTAGTCAAGCGAATCGACATGCTGCAGGATGATGAGGAATGAACGAAACCATATTAAACGAAATTACAATTTTATTGCTTCAAAACGTTTATCTACAACTAGATAAAAAAAAAAAAATTTAAACGAGTTCAAACCACCAAAAAACTTCTTATCACTTTTATTAATTTTTTAATCTTTCTTTTATTGACTAGCAGCAACAACATAATAATACTTATGAAATTAGTCACAAACTTACAATGTAGATCTGTATAAAACGACGAGGTTTTAATTTAAACTGGTTGATTACATAGCAACGAATGAAAAATTATTAAGAGTTTTTAAGTGTTTTTTTTCCCCTTCAAATTTTCTCTAAAATTTCTTTCGAATACATTTGTACGAAGAAGACGTTTTGGCTGTTTTGTTACTAGTAAAGTAAACGACACGAGTTTTGAATACATTTAGTTGGTGGTAGGGTGGGTGAGTTGTGGGTGGGATTAGGAGGGTGTTTAAATTGGTGCATCGTATGGGAGAACACGTTTTTATTAACCGGATTAAGTTCCAGAAGAAGGCGAGATGTTGGGTTTGGTTGGTTTAGGAAGAGGGAACACGTGATGTTCCAAAGTCCGGAGATATTTAGCAACAATGTAATGTAACGTAGATCAGATTCAGAGAGAGAGAGAGAGAGTGAGAGAAAGAAAGAGCGAGAGCAAACAAACGCTTTTTTTTTTCTTGAAGAGAAATCACCGCTTCCATCATAATATTATCTATCTTGACGTCATAAATTAAGACTCGGGTCAAATGCAGTACAAAAAAGTTTACACTTTTTTTTTTGGGTTCATTCAAAATTTACGAAAAGATATTTCAACCACTTGAGAAAATTGCATTTTTACTATAATAATTTAATTAAACGAGACAAATTTATTACAAGTTTGTTCAATTTATTAAATTTTTTTGTCTTATTATGATTTTTGCTTGTTGGCTATTTTGAAACTCGTTCGGGTCAAACTTAAATTTTCGTTATAGCGTAAATTTTCACACTTGAAAGAGATTTATTTTCACATTGTAGATTTTTATCCTGCGATTTATTAAGATTTTTTTTTTTTAATTAGGTTAGATCGCTTTACATAATAATGTTGCAAAGACTTTACATGTACGAGGGGTGTTAAAGAATATTAAGTTGAGCCTGGTGTTAAGTTAGTTGTAGGCTACACTGCATTTTGTCGTATCCGTTATTAGTTGCCCTCTTAATTTCGCTGCATTGATAATTTTGTTGATCAGATAAATTATTCTTTTTTCGCTGAATTTTGTTATTGTGACAAAATTCGTTATACTGAGAATTTATTTTTACAATGAATTTCGTTGTACCAGGTATCGATTTTTGATTTGTTTTTACAGAAATTAATTCCAAATGCATTTGCAATGTTATTGAATTAAACACACTTCGTATTAATTAAATAAATTTAACCTCGAGACGGTTCACGCACCATAGTTCATGAATCTAGTGCTGGTTGTAGAGAGCCGCGTTGTAGTGAAAAAGTAACGTCTATTTTTATTGGTTTTGGAATTGTTCCTGGTAACGTATTGTGACTCGTGACGTTTTTGGATGTCAGAATTTTGATTATTATTTTGATTTTTGTTTTTAATTGAAACTTTTGACTTTTTAAAGTTTTTAAAATTTATTCAGTTGAAGTTTTGCTTGGATGATTTCGGATTAATCTTTTAGGATTATGACCCTAACCCATATACATGAACGCAATTCCATTAATTTTAAGTGAAACTATATTGAAATGTGACCTGAATTATTGCTTAATAAGCGAATTTTAAAAGGAAAAAAATTGCTAAACGCTACTTTAAAATTGCTTCATCATCAATAATCATTATTAAATTACAATTTTGTTTAAAAAAAGTTATGTTTCTATTTTCCTCCCCCTCTGCCCTTCCAATCCGTGTTTATTTTTGCGATACATTTTAAGTATTTCCAAAAAATTGGTAAATGTACGGTGTGTGAAAATGGTGAAATTATTTCCTCAAAATTTTTTTTAAAAATCGAAAAATTGTAAACCGGAATTGCAAAACAATCAATTTCAACGCATTTATTTACTTGCTTTATTATGATTGTTTTGGAGATTTTAGTGATATTGGAAAACAATAGGTGTTCCTATAAATTATTTATGTTTAAATTTTTTTTTTACAAAAAATCTAAATTGATTTGATTTATAAAGCGGGAGATTACAATAACTAAATTGTGATCTAAAAACGCGTAATTCAGAACCCTGAAACGATAATTAAACTTTTTTTTGTTTAAAAAAAAAGAAGCTAGAAGTAAAACATCATTTCCATTTTTTTTTTTTACTAAAAACCATTTTTTTAAATTCAAAAATAATATGAAATTAAAATGGAAAAATATGAATGAAGGATGCGCAGCAGTGCGTAACTACACTAACTGGTTAGCGGTTTCAAGGTTGGTTCTACTAAACCAAAGTGAGAATTAATAATGAGGTAATCGGAGGGGTGGGGGGGAGGGGGATTGTTGAACGTGAATTTAATATTTTGAGGAAATTTTAACTCCTATTTTGGTCAAGCGTCTCGTCGGCGTCACCCTCGTATTATTATGATAGTCTTCGCAACACAAGAAATGTGTCACGCTCGTTTCCATTTTTTTTGTTTTTTCTTCCTTCGCTAAACCGATACTTGTAATCGAACAAAAACTACTGCACACGAAAATGAAAATCAAAATATATGGAATGCGCGATTATTAAAAGAATACCTTTAAAAGAAGCTCTTTATAAACATAATATTTTGCTTTCTATAAACTACATGAAACCGGCCTCCAAATTTTTCCATTATGGGAGGAAAGTTTTAGGAGTTTAGAAATCCGCGCGCAAATCAAGGTTTAGGAAGTAAATACTCGCGCAAATTGCGTTTAAGGAAGTAAAATAATACTCACTTATGGAGCTTTGGAAGGCAAACACTAACTCAAATGGAAGTTTTAGGAAGTGAACTTTTGGTGTAAAATTAATGTAAACACTCTCTTAAATGAGATTTTAGGAAGATAATCACTTGCGCAAATGTAGTACTGTATTAAACAATTTACACTTGCGTAAACGAAGTTTTAGAAAATAGATAATATTTGTTTAAATTGAGATTTAGAAAATAAGCACTCGCGTAAATGAATGAGGGTTTTTGGAAATTACGTTCATCCAATTTTTTCAAAAATGTAAAATTAAATTTGAAGTAGCGAAATTAATCAAAATTTGAGAAAACAATAAAATAATGTCTATTAAAGATTCTTAAAATTTGAGAAAACAATTTGACCCTAGGGAAATCAATAGATTTTTCAGGATTTTGAGTTATATTAGGAAAACATCTGCACGATAATATTCGCAGTCTTGTTTTTACGAGGTAGCTCCAAATTTTTAGTGTTTAGCATTTTACTCATTCAGGTGTTAATACATGAAAAATAATTGGTTATATTTTGCTAAATGGTGAATATTTTTAAAGTATTGTGAGCGATTAGTTTTAAAAATTTAAGTTTAATCAGTGTTTTCTCTGTAATTCTGTACTTTTTTCTTCTTCTTGCCAATGCAGCATTTCTTTTTGTATAAAAGCAATCTACATAACATTATCTCCATAATAGAGAGAGAGAGAGAAAAAAAAATCAATATTGTAATTTTAATTTTTTTTTCTTCGCATTTATTTACATTTTTTAAATAACCTTCTTCTTTTTCTCATCTTCCTTAATGAGATTGCAAATGAGCGGAAATCGCAATCTAGATTTTTTGTGCATCTCATTAAACGAGAGAATTAAGCTTTTGTTTTTTAGTCTGGAGAAACAATGGTTAATGCGGATGAGGCAATCATCATCATCACGTGAAGAGTGGATTGCCACGTGACCCACTGGCTTACTCACTCGCTTTACTACACTTTCACTTTTACGCGTTCGCATTACGTTACTCAAATGGAATATTAGGTTAGATTCCGACTAGGTCTATGCCTAACATTATTTAAACGATGTCACGGAGAGTGGGTGGGTGTGAAGGAGGAGGAGGAGTGGGTGGGTGAGGGGAGTTCAACCACGACTTAATGCACTCGTAACATTTGACAATTTTGCAGATTTCTACATTCACTGTATAAGTTTATTTTTTAGCATAAATAACAGTGATGTACATCAATTATTATCAAGGTTATTATTTCGGTGCCAACAGATCTAGTTTTATTTAAAAAAATGTTTTTTTAATGTTATACAGAGCGTACCATGAAAATAGTGATTTCTGCCGCTGATACATTGCGGTCAATACAGTTCATTGGGCGAAATTGAAAATAAAATCAATAGCAATAAAGCCACGAAATTTGGCTCAGATCGAGCTAAGAAGACCAAAAATTAGCTGGCATATGATTTTGGTTGTAGTTGGGCATTTTTTTCACGATCCAATGGCCAAACTTTCTCTGATTAAAAACTAAGGCATTTCTTTAACAAGGAAGTTTTTTTTGTTGTTTTTTTTTTGAGTGTAAAAACTTCCTTTTTTTTATTTAAGAATTTTATTAATTGATGATTAAGCTTTTTTTTTTTAGTTTATTTGCTTAGTGACTTTGATGATACTGTACTTCAAAGACAAAATTATTTGATACTTTTTTTTTCTTTACACTTCGACTTAAAAAGATTTTCTTTGAAAAAGCGCGTTTATCGATTACAAGACTGGATCACTTAAGCATTAAGCTAATTTAATCTGTTTTTTTGAAGAATTCCGATGAAAATTGAAAAAAAAGGGCGGGGCTAATTGACAGGGTTATTGACGTCAAATGGCGGGGGGACATAATAATTTAGGGTGACAAGCGCGAAATTCCTGAAAACCTTGAATCGGGATTAGGTGCGAACAACACGACGACTTTTCACACCAAACCCGGCGCTAATTAAGGTGGTCATTCATTTTTTTTTCTTGAATTAGTTGAGTTATCAACCATCAAAATCAAATAAAAAAAACTATTATTAAACGACTTTAAGTGCGCGGCTAGTTGAAAATATTAATTTATTGTCTATTTTATTAACTGGATTAATTAATTTTTTAACGCTTATTTCATCAAATTCTTTCACAAATTTAGGAATTTCTAGAGAATTTTTTTACGCCTCGCCTACTTAATTACTGAATAAACATGAGCTCAATTTCATTTAAAAATTTCTCTTAAAAGAGACTTGAAACCGGGTTTAAAATAACTTTGCAAGTAAACTCGTCGCATCATTTTTATTTATTTTAAATTTTAACTACATACTCGTAGGCTACATATTATATAATAGTAACCTGGGTTCATTGAGGGGGGGAGGGGGGGAGTTAAGGCTTAGCCAAACATTAATTACTCGTTAATGTCTACGTAAACTTGATTTACTGAAATCACATAATATTTGAGCATGCGCTGTTTGTTTTGAATTAATTCGACGTTAATTAGCCCATTAATTCTGATTAAGCAACACCTCTCCAATCCCACTAGACGTACAGTAGTTATTTAAGTGCCCAATCAATTAAATTCTTATATATATATCAGATTTTAAGAATTTTTTGTACTTTAATTTAGCTTCCAAAAAAAAAAAAAACGGACCCAAAATACAGTAATAAAAACTTAATAATTATTGTATTGTTTAGACTTGTAAACATTCTGTAAAAATGTTTTTAAGCTATCTTTTAAATTAATAGAAAAGCAAAGAAAAAAAATTTCTAAACGACTTTTTTTTTTTTTCTTTTCTTGCTTTAAAATTAACAACTATACGTTGTTTGTCACCTTTTAAGGTCCCTAATTTTTGCTAAAATGTGTGATAGCGGCTAAAAACACGAGCTATCACGTTCAAATGCTATTGAGTTGTCGATCGTTTCTTGAATATCAATTGCTTCGCTCGAGAGTGGTTTTTTTTTCTCTTTATTTCTTTCTTTCTTTATTCGTCGTCGTATCCGAATTAAAAACCGGCTTCTTTACGAAACTCAATTAAAAGTCCGAGTTGCACTTACGACACACTCGAAATAATCACCAATTTTACTAATTCCATAAATGGCTTTAAAAATGTTTGCCGTTTTTATTCCATTTCAATCTGTTTCATGAGAAGTAGCGTTAAGGTCAGGCCAACGCGCCGCCGACCGGATATCAACCAACACAATCTTAATAAATACAAATAAAAACAATGTTTTTAAAAATGAGAATTTTTTGAATAGTCTTGTTTTTTTTTTTTTTAAATTTATTTATTTATTTAAAAAAAATAAACTTGTTCAGAATTTTTAATAACTTATATCGAAAAAGTACGTGAAAAGGTAATCGTAGAAAATGCCTTGAAATTTAGAGCAGCAGCTTTAATATTAATGTTTAATGCGCATAAAGATGGTTATTTCAATATCTCACATTGCCTTTTTATTACAAACGGCCTAAACAATATTTTCGTCTAAGGCCCCAAGAAAGATTTGTTCGGTGCTGCTGAAAACATATCGAGCTTTACTCAAACACCCTGTAATTTCAAAGTTTTCGATGAAACTATAGTAACTACGATAAAACCTAAAATATACACTATAAATTATTATTTATAATGTTAACTCAATTTTTTTTAATGTACTGAGCGACCTCTATTTAGTCATAATTTTTTTTTTTTAAATAATTTATGAAAGTCATAAAAGTTTTTGACGTGTTTTACAGATTTTATCTTGTAAAAATATTTGAAATTTTATCATTTTTTTATTATTTGAAAAGAGGGGATCCACCTACTGTACATGTTATTTTTATTATTTTGCCTGTGAGTAACAGTCCAATAGGTTAGGTGTAGTTAGGTTAGGCGCGTACAGATCACGTAGTCATCAAAATCAAAGGGAATCAAACACACGGCACGCGTTACGCAAGGCAAGCCAAGGTCGTTTCTTATCGAAATAAACGTCCTCAACCTTACCTATTCACTTCCGTTTTGCATAGTTTTTATGTATAATATCAAAGTACAAGTCCGACGCGCCTTCCAACCATATATCAGACACTCTAAAACCAAACAAAAATCGCGTTGAAATCGCCTCGATTTTTATGTATTCTATGCAGAATTTTCTACCGTTTTCTTTGTGATTAGACCTATTTAATAATTATTATTAACGCGAATTTTGATTGCACGGAAATGTTTGAAAAACGGAATTTTAGCGCAAAACCGGAAAGTCGGATAACTGTATAATAAGTGAATTGAATTTCAGGTACCGGTGCCAATTTATTATGCACGCGCATAAAATATTATCGGAGTATTACAATACGCGGAATTTTATGCCGAAAATAGCGAAATTTTTGATAATTTGTGGCTAAAATTTCACTTATTTCTACAAACATTTTCAGATAATTTTATGAAGATACGGGTTGTTTCTCTGAAATTTTTGCAACTTTCTTTGCTGAGCTTCACACGCACTCGCCTTAAATTCCAGTGTAAATCCGAGCAATAAACGTATAACTTTTGATATAAAAACTAAAAGCGGAAAAAGTTTTATAAAAGATTGCAAAAATTACTTTTTAAGTTTGTTTCATTTCAACGAATTTTCCAATACTGTACATGTAGCCTTTTACGAAAAAAATATATCTACGTTAAATCTCTTTTGCACTGACAGTTGATTGTTGGTCGTAGTAATTTATTTTGTTGTTAATCAAAATAAAGTCTTCACCTTCTCCAAGGTCATTGATTATCAACAAAAAAATAAAAAAAGAATTTAATTGATTGTTTTTATCTCAGCATGCAAATGTTTTTCTTCGAAACCAAAATAATGGTAATATCGGTAAGCACTTTTTAATTCAAGAAGCCACACTTAATAGCCTGCGCTAATTACCATATTTTTCAAGATTTTGAATCAATTTACGAATTTAGTTACATAAAATAATTGAAAGAAATACGTAAGCTTACAGAGAAACGTCGATATAGCAAAATTTTAAGATAGGACATGGCAAAGTTTGTTATATTGAAAAATCTATTTATTTAAAATAGAAATTCGTTGTAACGACATTTAACCGCGCGGATACGTGCGCGGGTCTCGGTTTTTTTCATTTTCGATTTTGCCTATTCCTTTTTATCGCAATCAATCCCGCTGATAAGATGATATAAAAAAAACGACATTGCTTTTTTTTATATTGATTTACGATCGAACTCTCTTATAACGAAGATTATTATTATTTTTTTGTTTGTTTGATCGAACATTGTTATTGTGCTACTAATACACTAGTCATTTGGATATTGTTCTTCTCGACAGCATTATTTTTCAATTTCGATAATTACGTTTATTTATATTGTTTATTATTGTGAGTGAAATATTTTTTTAATAACTGCCATCAAGCTGCGTTTTTTTTTTTTAAAAAAAAAAAAGGTAAATAACTTTTAATTATTTTTTTTTAAAGGCTATTAAAAACTGATGTCATTGTATTAAGATAACAATTTGCATGTAAATAGGAAATTGTTTTCTATTATAAAATGTGTTCCTAAGCGTAAGTTGTGACTTAGGGTTTGAATTATTAAATTAAATAAGGTGTTGAAAATCCTGCTGAGATTTTTACACCTCTTGTTTTTTGTTTACGTATTTATTTTTAATGTAAAAAATTCTCAATTCTCGAGGTAAATCAGTTTCAGAAAAACGAAATTTTGTTTTAAAAAAAATATTGTTTCAATTAAAATTATTAAAAAGTTTAGTGTGTTTGCCTGGCCTTCTTATGCTTGTGACGTCATTAGAATTATTGTGATAAGATAAAAAAAAAATTAGGAAAATAATTATTGTGTTTGTATTTTTTCAAATAAAAATGTTTACTGTACTTATGCTGTCATTATAGCTAAAGAAATACTGTAATTTATTTCCATTTTTAACTGTTTATAAGAAACATAAAAATTCAAATGCTTACGTCATTAACAGTAGAGTTAAACATAAACGAACGAGCATTTTAAAAAGAAATTCGATACTATTTAATTAAAGTTAATTACCCCTATTTTAAAGAAATTGGTCCATGTGCATTTTCAAATAGAGGATGTGTGATTTCTTAAATAACTCATTCAAATTTATAAAGAGTCATTTTATTTGGGGGGGGGGGGGGGGGGGTTGAAGTTTAGTAACAGGTGTGCGACATCGCCATGTGTGATAAGCAACTGTTTTCTTTCTTAATCCCAGCTGAAACTGTTCATGTTTTTAAATATGAAATGTTTGTAAACATAAAGATTGCAATTCGTTGAAATAATAATTATTAATGTTTTTTTCTTCTTTGATTTTCTAGCTTTGGATACGAATAATTTGTCGGTAAAAAAGCAAGTGTTTGAGATTTTGTCTGCTTTGTGTCATCACAGTGATGCGGGTCACAGCCGAGCGTTGCAAGCCCTTGACAAGTATCGAGTGAGTCCATTCGTAAAATATGTTCATTTTTTCGCCTGTCTAAAGCCAGCGTTACGTGTGTGCGTTTAGGAATTAAAGAACGAGCGTTACAAGTTCAAGTTTGTGGTGGACGAATTGTCAAACAATGAGAGCAGCGATTACAAGAAAGTCCTCATCGCCTTCGTAAATGACGTACTCAAACGATTCGATCTGAAGGAACGACTGCGCATGCGAAACGAACTCATCGGTAAGCCATTTTATTTTTTTTTAAAAAATAATATTAGTAAAGTTATAGCGGTTAATTTTTTTGGAGTGCATAGTGTCTTCGAAAAGTTAAACTACTGTACTCACACAGGAATGTTCAAACTTACATTTTTACAAAAACTTACAAAAACTCAGTAAACTCTTACGAGGACTCTCCAAACTCTTACAAACAATCAGTAAACTCGTCCTATATCTTACAGAACGTTTACAAACACGAATAAATATTTTACAAGAACTAATTAAACTTATTCTAACCACTTGTTAAACTCACTAACACACACACACACACACTTACAAGTACTTACAAGAGCACTTAAAAGTAATCATTAGGTGTTTGCGAGCACTTCCTTAACACTAACAAAAACTTATTGAACTCTTATAAATTTTAATTAAACTCTTACAAAAGCTCATTAGATGTTTATTAACACTTGGCAAAGGCTTACAAACAGTATAATATTAAGTACTAAGTGATTCGATCTTCCAAAAACCCTTACAAACCCACATTAGAGTTTCCACGCACGCACGCAATTTATAAAGAACATTCCTTAAACTTTACAAACACTCGATAAAGTCTAGAAACTTTCGTTAAGCTACAAAAGACAGTTACTCTAATAAGCCACAAAAATAAAGCGTCACTTGGCTTCAATATTGTTTTGCATAACTCTTCCAAACGCTTAATAAACTTTTGAAAACACTTTCAAAACATTTATTGGCAGAAATGGGTTAAGTACGTGTAGCCAAAAACATTGATATGCATTTTTTCCCGCTATGAAAAGGAATAGTCTTCTACTGATACAAAACGTCAAAATTATTAACGACCAATTTACGTGAATCTCTAAAGTCATAAAAAAAAAAAATAAAGTTTAGAAGCTTCAATAAATTATAGCTGTCCTTTGAATAGATAGCAACTATTGAATGTAGCAATAAATTTCGATTTACATTATTATTACATTACGGTATACATTATTATTGAGGATAGAAATTATTTGGTTAGAAATCTTCGGATTTCACTCGCAAAGTAAAAATGCACTATCTTAGCCTAGTTAATGAAAATAAAGCGAATTAAAATTTATTTCAACAATCACAGTAGGAATTTCTAATTAACATTTTCATAAGGGTATATTTCAATTTAATATTCACAGCTGCTTTCAATATTAAGTTAGTACTTAAGTTGCAAAATTTTCGAATGTTTTTATTTATTTTAAATGACATTCATTTTGTAAGTATTTTATTGCGTTTATCATTTTTGCACTTGACATTTTATTCAAATATCAAAATAGATTTGTTTTGTTTGTTTTATTTATTTTTTTTTTTGCGAATAAAAAAAAAAAGTTTATTTACTTTTTGATTTATTATTAGATTGAGGAAATATGCAAATAAAACCAATAAAATACGATTTCTTGTAAATCTTAATTATAGGTTTTGGTCAGTGTTAGTTTAAGACTCCAGGGTCAGAGGAACCTTGACTCCATGTTTGATTTAGTGCTCGCGCTCAGCACTCCTGAGGATAGTTTTATCAATAATTATGCAGTATTTTATTCGATTTATTTTACATATAAATGGCAATTTTTAAAGACGAAAAAAAGAAGTTGTTGACGCGAGTATACGCGTGCTGAAAATTTGATTAGCGTGGCGCACAAATTAAAGAAAACAGGTGCTTCTTATCGGAATGTTTATCACTACGAAATTTGATTTCGGAAGTCAAAACATTTTTTAAGATTGAATAATAATAGTATTTAATTCGTAGATTTTTTTTTATCATTTTTAATCTTAGTAATATGAGATTAATCGAATGATAAACATTCAATTATTAACCTGAATTTAGAAGAGTGCGCAAAAATATTTTCCTCTTACATATTATTTAAAGTTATTTAATCATCTTTTAGATTAAAATTTTAAATACAATGAATATTAAAAAACGACACACAATAATAATTTAAATACAGTACAATGCTAATAAATTTATCAGAAACTTGAAATCGATTTTTTTTTTTGGATTATTTTATATTCATAATAATTTTTATTTTTTAGGATTGCGCTATATGGAACAATTGAAAAACTGCAAGTAAGTGAAATTATTTATTAGTCTCGTTTACATAAATCAATTAATTAATTTATGTGGTTTTAAATTGCAGAAAATCTGACGAAAACTGCGAAGAAGTCTTAATGCACATTACAAGTTTCGAGCACAAGAAATTCCACGATGAAGAGGAGCTTTCGATTCCTGACAAAGTGGACTTGGGATCGCACATGGATATATTTTACGCCGTTCTAAGACAGGTAAAAAAAAATATAATTTGATTTTTCTTTTTTAATTTGAAATGGCCGCGGGGGAGTAAAACTTATTCGATGGCTGTGAAGGAAAGAAAGAAAGAAAATGACGTTTTTTTGAAGTGGCATTCGCGATAACAATCGATAAACGTTTTCGATTATTTTTTTTTTCTCCTTTTCTAATCAGGGTGTGGAAAATAAAATTCGGTTAAATAAGATACGGTTGTCAGGTGGGGAATATCGAAGCGAGTTCAGCGAGTTTTTATATTCAATATATGCGGCAGAAATGAACTTGATAAAAACTTAGGAAAAAAAAAATAAAAAAATGTCAATATTGTTAGTTTTAAATAAATATAGTTATAAAAACGAAATCAGAAAAATTTATCAGCGAAAGTACATTTAATGAAGATAATTTTTGGTGCCTTTCATCATTTTTATGACTACATTATTTAGTGAAAATCGCAGTTTTAAAAATGTTTACACTCAAATTACAAAACGATTTGATTAAAAAAAATTTTTTACTGATGGCAACATTGTTTTTCAAAATCGGAAGTAGATTACCATTTTAATGTGATTTTAAAATTATGTAATTTGAAGCTGGTTTACGGTAAATCTATAGGTAAATCACAGTGTAGTATTTTGAAATTTATAGTAATGTTTACCTATTTATAGCAATTTTAATGAATTACCTTATGATTAGCCGAAACAGTTTTGAGATTTTTAAAATTGATTTAAATTATTGGCAAATTACTTTATTCTTAACACCGTTTTGTAAAACCGTAAAATCGTTTTATTCTCAATGCAAATGTGAAATCAGAGTCAAAGTTTCGCCCACACTTCTGATCCGCGCTGAATAAAAATCCAAAAGTACACACTACAGCGATTAATTGAGCGCTCATTTACTACCAATTTGCGGATAAACATCAGATTTCACGCAAATAACTCTCTCTCTTTATCACGCGATAAAACCATTCAATTCATTCATTACCATTCTTTTCAACGTTGTTTCAATGTGTTTACGTTCTAGGTAATCGGGACTCCTCAAGAAATTCCCTTTCTCAACATTCTCCAACATTTGCTTCGCATCGACCCGAAAGAGCCCATCAGTGACATCATGTGGGACACGGTGGACAAGTTGGTCCATCGTGCGACCCTCGTGGAGTCGAAAGAAGAATCGGAGCGTCTATTCCGGACTCCCAGCCACCAACGAAACTTGAATAAACTGAAGAAGCAGGCGGATGGCAGTGTAGGGGTGGGTGGGCGGTGTCTATGTTCGTGCCACAAGAACGACGAGACGGACGGCAGCGTCACCTGCCGCAAACGTTCCATCTACAGCGGTAGTGGAGACCCGGGCAGTCTCAACAGTTTGTGCAGCGTGGGTCAAGGTTCGAAAGGTCACAACATTCTCTCTCCCACTTGCACCATTACCTCGCCCACACTCCTTTCACCACCCCCTCATCCGTTGAATCACGTTCTTCCGCCGCCCCCTCCGCCCATGCCCGGAGCCCCACCTCCACCGCCGCCCCCACCCCCGCCTCTATCTATGATGAATGGGCCTCCGCCACCTCCACCGCCTCCTCCTCTGTTTTCTTCAAACTTAGAAGCCCCTCCGGGACCTCCTCGAGCCCCTTCACCCGCTTTCTTTCCCCAGGAAGTGTCCGTGCGCTTGCCCCAACAGGAAACGCCGAAACCTAAGTCGAAGATGAGAACTTTGAACTGGAATAAAATTCCGGTGCAGAAGATTTTGGAGGACGGGAGCAATATTTGGTCGGCTATCGCGCAACAGCACGACGGACAGGCGAACGGGAGTTATTTTAATTTCGAGGAAATGGAAGGGCTCTTTTGTCAGCCGACGCAAATCCAGGGATCGCCGAAGTTGGGGAGGAAGGTGGGCGAGGGAAATAGGTCGCAGGATTCGCCGATGTCTAATTTCGATACCGAAAGGAGGAGAAAAGAAACCAATGAGGTTTGTGACTCATTAAAATGATCAATAAAAATAATAATGGAAGGGCTTGCAGCAATAAACAGATTCTGTACACCTATTTTTTTCCACTTTTTGAGTTAAAGAATGTAGGCTTTACAAAATTAATTTTAAATTTTAGCAACATTTTGTTCTTCACACTTTTTTTTTTTTTTTTAATAATTAGCGTCCATGTAAGCTTATTAACAAGTGATTGAGTGAAATTTACATCTAGAAATGTAGTTTTTATCAAGCTTGATAATTGTTTACATTTTGGAGCTGCTTCGTTTTTTGGGGGGTTAAAAATGCTCTTCTAACGAGTTAATAAATGCAACAAATACTAAATTATTGTGCAGATAATTTACTAATATTATAAAATTAAAGCTCAAACAGAATAGAATAATTGCATTATAAATATCTCAAATCTTAAGAACACTATTAATGTTGAATAAGGTAGAATCTATGTTTTTCTATGTTTAAAGAAAAGGAAAAGGACTTATCTGCTTATTGTCAAGCCTCTTCAATTTTTTTTTTCTTCTTTAATTTCCGGTTTATTTAAAATGTGGGGTTCGGTTGTTAATTAGGTTACCTTATTAGACGGAAAGAGAAGTCTCAACATCAACATCTTCCTCAAACAATTTCGAACGTGAGTGCTGGATTAATTTTTAATATTTTTTGAGGATTATCGAGAATGAAAAACTCATTAAGTCATGTTTATCGTTAATTAGGGTTTTATGAATAAGCCTGTTGGTTTTTTTTTTTTGGAAGATTATTTTATCGCAATTGCTAATATTGTATTTAATATGCACTCAGATCTCGGCTAGAATCTGCATGCATAATTAATTAATGCCAGTTTTCACTGTGAATCCTTGAATTTTCTATTAAATAATTTTATATAGTTTTTTTGTTTTATTTATGCTAAATATTTGGTTAAAACAACGTAGAACGCATCTTCTTTATTTACATAGAATTTTATGGTAAACTATTTTTCATTTTGAATCCTATTTTGTTGGGACAACATAATGTATAATGCAACATCTACAATTATTTTGTAACGTTTTTTTTTTAAATATATATTCATATGTAGCCTATACCGGTATACAATAGCCATAAAAAAAAGTGCAACATCGTAATGTTAAAAGAAAATAACAATTTGATTTATTAATTGACTTAATGAGGTTTTTATTTTAATAAGTTTAGTTTTTTTTAATTCGCCGGAAGTGGTTAATTTTGCAATCTCATTTTTTTTTTGGCTCGTTTAGTTCCAACGAAAATATAATCGCGCTAATTAAAGAAGGCAATCACGACGCAATTGGGGCGGAAAAATTGAGAGGACTTTTGAAAATTTTACCTGAACAGGATGAAGTAATTAAGTGATTTACTTGTTCTCCTCGAGACTTAATCAATAAATTATTCTGGGCTTTTTCAAGGTGGAGATGTTGAAATCTTTCAAGGGAGCGAAATCTCGATTGGGAAACGCTGAAACGTTTCTCCTCCAGCTGATGGATGTTTCTAGGTAAATAATAATAATATTGTACATTTAATTCGCGTTAATTTAATTATTGTCGGATTTAATTGATGTAGCTATCGGCTTCGAATCGAAGGCATGTTACTCAAGGAGGAATATGTGGCCAATGTGAGCTATTTGGACCCTGCCATCACCTCATTAATGCAGGCGGCTAATGGTAATTAATTAACCATTCCATTTAATTAGGCTTTTCTTAATTAATTAAATATTTGATAAGTTATTTTTTGATTAACTGCTTTATTTGGACGCCAAATTACGACATTATTTGGTGACGTAATTTTGGAGAAACTTTGACAAAATAATCAATACAACGAATTTCCCCAGTACAACGAAATTGACTGAATAATTTTTAATAGCAACAGATTTGGCAGTACTGTACGTACATTACCTGTATATAAATTTCCATGCGATAAATCGAGGATTTTGCATCTCATAAAACAAAAACATTTCTTTATTTGATGCGCCCAAACGTTAAATTGAGGTTTCCTATTACCGAATATCTGTACTTTTTTTTATTAAAAAAAAAAAAAAAATACAGTATTCGGTTGAGGTTTGAGTTAGGTAAAGTTGGTCACACCTTGTTTCTCTGAAGGATTAAATAGCTCGCTCATAATAATTTGCCACTTAATTAACGATTAGATTTATGCGTTGGGAAACGAGATTTGGGTCAATTTCCTTTTTGGCGTAGAAAGAAAAGAGTGAGAGTGAAAGAGAGTCTCTCTCACTCTCATTCGGTCCACCCACTCACCCTCCTACCTACCAAAATTTCACTAAATTTGGAAGGTTTTCGATGACCTAATCTTGACCTAGTTCGAAGCATCGAAAAGAGTGACACACGGCATTGCAACCGGAGAAGAATTATACCGGTTGAAAAAAAAAAAAAAAAAAAATAGGCTGACGAATTATACAAAACACAACGCTGACCATGTCATTAGTTTCAAAACTGGATACATCAAAGTTCGTCATTTTGAATAATATGATTTTGCTAAGGAAATATTTTGTGTAACACAAGTTTTGATAGTCGTTTTATGCCAATTTTATGGATTATTCCGTAAATATATTTTTACCTTTTAAATTTATCGATAGAACGAAATTACCGATACAACGAATTTTCTCATATTGTAGAACGAAATTCATTGTTTAAAGAATTTCTCTGCGCTTCTGTACAGTTTAATTATCGATATAACAAAATATTTCAGACCTGTACACATACATTATAATTATTGGTAGAACGAAATTTACAGTGCACCAAATTTGTCTGCAAAGTTTAATTTTTGAAACAAAGAAGAATTTATTAAAACTAAGAAGCGAAAATTGAATTAAAAAAATGTAGCCTAATTTTAATTAAAATTGGAGCAAGTTTTACATTTTTACTATTACCGGTATCTTTCTTATGAATTTTTTTTAAAAAAAAAAAAAAAAAATTTGGTGCCAGTTTTTAAAGAAAGAAAAAATAATATGAATAAAATAATTTTTGATTTATCCAATTTTGAAATGACGCGTTGCGTTATCCGCACTTTACGATTGATAATCATGTATGTCATTAACCGAAAAAAGTAAACGCTTTGTTTGAGTTTCGACCACGTAATATTAAGTAGCCCGGTACATCGACATGTACACTTAACCATTTTTGGTCATGAACGGATGGTTCAACCCAATTTTTTTTTTTTTTTTTTTTGTATTATTATTACTCTCGTGTTGATTTTTTTTTTTGTTGCTTTGAATTGACCGTCTTACGCGAAAACGTGTTTTCCCTTACGTCACATTACGTCCTACACACAATACGCCAAAGCAAAAAAAAAATACAAAACCCCGAGAAAGGTCAAGTTTGTTTTAATTGTTTTTCTTTCTTTTTCTCTTTTTGTGTTATCAGATCTGAAGACCAATAAAGCGCTACAGGAAGTTTTATTTTTGGTGCTGGTTACTGGCAACTTTATCAACGCGGTACTTTCACTTTTATTTATGACTAGGCTATGCAAATTTTCTTATTATTCTTAGAAAGGGAAATAAATTTTATTTTATTTTTGAAATTTCAAGGGTGGTTATGCCGGTGACGCCGCTGGATTTCGCATGACGTCACTGCAGAAGTTGACCGATATTCGAGCGAATAAACCGGGAATGAATCTCATTCACTACGTGGTGCAGGTAACGTTTATCATTTTCTACATCAAATACCAAATTAAACATTGTAACATTTTTCACTTTGCTCTCCGTTTACGCGAATTTCATAAACGCGATTTGATTTTTCTATGATTATTTATTTAAATTTTTTTTTTTGATTTGGTTTTATGCTCTCATTTATGGGTTCTCAATTTGCACAATTTTTCGGTTTACTGGACATTTATAAACACAAATTGATCAGTATATTTTGTCTAGCTTACTCTTGGAAAATCAGAATTAACTTTCAATGAACAAAATTCGTTCATCCATTAGTTATAACATTTTCTGAGAATTATATACTGTAAACGAAACAGCGTAAACGTCAGCAACATTTTGATAAAAATGAGCTTGAACAATAAAAATGATACAACATGTGATTAAAAACAGAAATACATGCAATGAGATTAGGCCTTGACGAAATGTAGACATGTAGTCGGGGTTTTACTTTATTTTTATGTAGTTTTAGATTTGTTGATGTAACATCACATAACCCAAATAAGATAAAAAAAAAAAAAAAAATACTAAAAACACAAAATAAAATTTAAAAAACTGGAAAACAAACATAAAAGTAGGCATAGACCTACTAAAAACCATAATGTTCAGCATAAAAAAATATAAACTACTTCGTAAAATAATTATTACGATAAAAAGCATTAAAAAAAACCCTTTGTAACAAATATCATAATTTTAATAACTGATTCAAAAGCCCTTCAAAACTGCGAGCCATGGTCTTACTTTTATAGTCTGTCATTTGTAGGCTACATGTTTTTAATTTAATTTGGAGATGGAGAATTTTAATTATTAATTTTTTATTTATTTTTGTTTTATTTTGACTTGCAGATGGTTGAAAAGCAAAACAAGAAATTACTCGAATTTGTTGATGATTTAAAGTATTTGGAAGACGTTTCAAAGTAAATTTTTTTTAGAGATAAAAAAAAAAAAAATAGCACGAATAAAATCAAATTTATTTTTTAAAACAAATTAATTTTTTTTGCAGAATTTCCATCGATCAATTAAGGACGGATATCGTGTGCGCGATGGACACGAGGATCAACCGATTATCCAAACAGGTTGAAAACGCCGAACCGGAGATTCAGATGCAAATGCTGGCATTTTTAGAGGTTTGTCTTTCTCGTAATTGTGCATATAATAATTACTCCCTCTCATTTTTATTGCTTTTAATTCGTCTGTTAGGAAGCCCAAGAAGAATGTGCGGATCTCCAATTGCGGTTGGAAAACTTGGAACATTTGCGCTTAGACTTGTGCAAATTCTTTTGCGAAGACGCCGCCACTTTTAAACTCGAAGACTGCTATAAAATATTTTATAACTTATGCCACAAAATTAAACTAGCGGTCGAAGTAAATAACTATTGATTGTTGAATTATCAATGACTGTAGCTCGTAATAATTATTGTGTTTTAAATGCAGGAAAACGCCAAGAGACAATTGGCTGAAGAGAAGGCAGAAGCCAGACGTCGTCAGAGGGAAGAAGCTGTGAGGAAACGACAAAATATTTGTAAGAAGACGGTTCCATTTTTGGGATATAGCCTCTAAAATTTTTAATTCATTTTATTCGATAAAAGCACTAACTCTTGGATTATTTCTGTAGATGGTGATGTTAATTTGAGCGTTACTCCGAGCGAGAACGAGGGCAACGACTCTCCCAGCTTCATGCGACGTCAAGGAGACGGCAGTTTCAAGATGCACAAAGGAAAGAAAGCAAACATGGATTCTTTAAACGGAAGTTTCACCTCGGAAGACGAGCCGTCCATCACTAGCTCCCCTCGCGTAGGACGTCGTAATTTCGTGTCAGGCAACGGCGAAGTTTACAACGGAGTAGAATCGCCGGATATTACGCCCACTGGAACGATGCGAAGCCGTCGCCGGAACCGGGTAACGTCGGACGAGACGGACGACGGACTCATCGACTATCTGCGCAGTGGAGCGATGGAGAGCGAGGCGAGAGAACGGAGGTCGTGGAGCGGCTTCGAAGGTCACGGCAGTTTAGACAGGTCTCTTACTCGTCGACAACGCAAAAAGAGACCTGAACTGTTGAATGTGGAGTTCCTGGATCGAGAGAGACCGGCTTCGCCGTACCGAGATGCCAACGAAGCGGAGAACCAAACCGGCGCGAAAGCGCAAAGACAGAGGGTGGAGGATTGGCTGGAGCAGAGCGGGCAAGAGAAATCGCCGGACGACAAACCTGAAGTGAAGAAATACAACCCGGTGTTCGGAGATCGATGGAACAGTCCTTTGAACAAAAACTCCAACATCGAAAACGCGTTGGACGTGATCGAAAATGCTCAAGTGAAGGATAAATCCGCTTGGAGAAAAAGTCAGTTGAACGTGAGGGACTTGAATTCCGATGAAAATGTTGTGAGGAATAAAAGGAGGGCGTCGTTACAGCCCACCAGCTCAGCAGATGGAGACACTTTACGCCTCTATTTTACCAAGTAAGTTTTAAAAAATAAACAAAGATTTTTACAATAATGTATTATTACAGTAGTTTCAATACTATTATATGGTATGTGGGAATCTCCCACTTAAGTCCACTTTCGAAATCAAAATGTATTATCAAGAAACTAAATTATTGTTTCAAATTTGATGGTAAAATTTGCAAATATTTCAGATCTCCGACTCCCAACAGTGTACAGACTCTTTCAACTTCGCCGTTGGTCAAAAAATCTACGGATGAGCATTCGACACCCGTCATCAACAGCCCATCTCGAATGCTGGTTCGACGGAACAGCAGTTGGGATCAGGACACTGACCTTCATCCCATTTTAGAGAACGAAAAGGAAGGACCACCCACTACGGCTGACAATTCTTCTTCAGTCAACCGAGGTATCAAATCGCCTACCAGCCCCTTCTCCCTCCACAACAACGCCAAACTCAACGAAAGCGTGTCTCATCTAAGGGCTCTGACCACAAAACTCAAAAGTCCGACCGAGCCTGAACAGAAAACGCCAAACGCCAGTAAAATACCCGTCCCATACGCTTTCAATTCCGGTTCCATTCCTTCCGAAGCTTTGGTTAGCTCAAAAGCGGTCGAGCCCGACGCGGACTTGGGTGATGGAAAGTTTGACCGCTTCGCTTCAGTTCGACGAACGCGAAGAAGTTTCCGCCCGAAAAGTTCCAGTCCTCACGACGACATCGACGAAGCGGTTCGAGATATCAATAAGACGGGAAAGCAGCTGATGGACGATATGACATCACCGACCATCAATCATCATTTCAACGGCGAATTGTTAAATCCAGCGAACGGCGGAGACGGAGGAGTGACGAAAAATGGTTCGGAACTGTCTCTGCTCGGTCGGAGGTCGCTCAGAACCAGACCCACGAGTTTGAGATTCAGCAGTAACTACGACGGTGAACACGTTAGCAAACCGGAATCGGCGCAACCAGAGACCTCGAGTTCCAATTCGGAAAATAAGCAGGTAAATAACGAACTGAATCGACGCAGTTCTCTTCATTCGACGAGAGAAAAAGAAGTTTCGGAAGCAAAAAATGACATCGGCAGTAAAAAATCGTACGAAATATCTGGTTCTACCAGCAGTAAACTATTAAAAAATAATAATAACAGCATTAATAAATTTAATAAAGAAAATAATAACGATTTCTTCGACAGTGAGAAAAGTAAAGGATTGGTGAACGATCCGATCATTGCCAGAACAAATTTATCGAGTTCGTTGCCCAGATCTGTCATAAAAAGTTCGAAAAGCGGTATCCCCAGCACTCCTACCGGTCAACCGAAGAACCTCAATAGCCCCTATTCAAACAAATCGAAAATCATTACGAGCAATAATAATAATAATAATAACATTAGTGCGAGTAAGCAGTCGAGTTCGATCCCGCTCATGAACGGATCGGTTGATCCGAGCTCGAAAAAGAAGTCCACCCCGCTCTCCCGCTTGACTTCCATCACCGGCCCTGGAATCTCTAGGCGATTGTCTTTTAACGAGAAGAATAAAAGTAAGATCATGGCGGAGGCACCCTCCACACCCATTCTTTCGTCGTTCCGGAACGGTACCGCTCGTCCGCCAGTCATCCGTACATCCTCATCCGCATCTTCGTCTTCCTCCCAAAGAGACGATCATCAGATGAAACGAGGAGGAATCGCTCCCCACTGCCCACAGTCCACGAAAATTGCCATTAGAGCTCCGGTTAGCGCCGGAAGTTATCGGAACCCGTCGAGGAGAGATTCCAACACGCAGAATAAATTGACTAGCAGAGATCCGGTTCCTTTACCTAACATGGGTTCGAATGGAATTAACCATACCAACGCTTCGAAAATTAACGCCAGTAACAACATCGGCAGTAGCAATAATAATAATAGTAAAGGGAAAAGGAATTTCGGGTTCATGAGGTCCACAACTGCGTCTCAGGCGAAAAAGTCATCCGATCCGGATCGAAAAAAGTAAACAACGTTTTCTAAGTAAGGTAAAAAAAAGTTTTATTCACTAATTTTAATTTATAGTTTTATAATAATTATTATATTTTTAATAAGCAGAATGGATCAAATTATTATTATTATTACGGTATAAAAAAACAAAAATGTTAATTCAAAGATTATTATTATTTTTTTTTAAATAGGTTTTTTATTACTTTTTGTAATTATTATTTTGTTTTTGAAGTTGCGTAACTCACGATGAATTTTATGTCTTCAATTCTCTCCCATTTTTAGTCATTTTATTTCTTGTTGGATTATTTACTCCCCCCCCCCCCCCCTCCCCGTATGTTTATATGAACAAAATTAACATTTTTATTCGATACGAAATACTTATTATTTTACTGTAATTTGTTATTAACCTCACAATTAAAACAATTTCAATTTATAAATTGCTAATTTTGTTTTGTTTCTTTTTTTTTAAAAAAAAATTTTTGTTTGAAACTTTTAAAATGCGTCGGATTTACTCAAATTTTTATTAAAGTTTCGGAGTATTTTATAGTTTCGAACAAAATTTAAAGAAATAAAATAAAAATTATTAAATCTGTTTATGAATTAAGGCAAAAAAAATTAAAAAAAAAATGAAAGAAAAATGAGAGAGCGTCAAATATGTGCATATTATTTAAAGAGTTTTCTATGTTTTTAATATTTTCATGTTTTTGTAATTAACGATTTCTGTTTTCAACTATAAAATTTGATGCATGTAAAAAAATGTTTTTATTTTATTCTATGTTATAAATAATTTTTTACTTGTAACATTATATTAAACAATTTACATAAAAATTAAAATACAATTTTTTTTACGTTAAAAATTTTGCATACATTTTTATGCAAATTGGAGCACTTGTTCTCGAGTTCTAGGCAAAACATTTTTCAAAAATTATGCTTTTTGCCCCTAATGGTAATTAAATGAACTGGTGTTCTTTTAAATTCACTTGGAATTTAATTTTCCAAAATAAAATGACCTATGGAAGATAAATCCGGAATCCATAGGCATCTCGCTTATTGTTAATATTTTTGTTTTTTCAGCAGAAATTTTAAGTCAAAAGTATTTGAAACATTTCAGCTGAATAAGTATGTTTAAATTGACTTGAAAGAAACTTTTCGGAAATAAGATGATTCCAGGAATATGATTCAGGGGTTCATAAATCACCAATTAATTTCATTAAAAATCATAAGTTCACTAAAACACAAAGTACAGAATCTTTGAATTGGTTTGAAAGTGACTTTTTAGATGTTAAATGACCTCTGGAACAAGTCTATCTGTCTTACTTTTTGAGTTATTTTACCTTATTTTGTCACTCTGTCAGGGCACATTTTTGAAACTTCTCGGTTAGTGTGCCTTCCCATTTTATTAAAAATCAGAAATGGAGCTCAAAAAGCAAGTGTGTTAAATTTTTTTAAAACCAACTTTTTAGATGTAAAATGACCTCAGGAACACGATGCCGTTATCCATTGGTCGATATCTCATCGATTTCAGAAGTTATTTAGGTTTTATCGTTTGTGAGCTGAACTTTTACTCCGTCCTAGGGCTTTTTTGAAACTTTTCGGTTTAATAACTCAAAAACTAAGAGTGAAAAAGACTCGTGGGTTGCACCATCGTGTAGAGGAGGTCATTTTACATACCCATAAAAAATTTGAACCAAATCGGATGACTGGTTCGCGAGTTATGAGCAGTTGAATTTTTGAAATTCCCTTATTTTAGCCTTCCCATTTGATAGAAACTCAGAA